>CABFVX010002162.1:0-47876 GCA_902151425.1 Timema shepardi | reverse complement strand
CCCTCCACCATGCCAGAGATTTCATCAACAGGAGTGCGTGTTGATAAGAAAAAGTCATACTAAAGTGTGCATTTAAATTATTTTGTTTTGATCGATAAAATTACATTTCTTGCGTAAAGTGCAAATTTATGTTAAATATGCGATTATTATGAGTTTAAAATAAAACTGAAAAAAAGTAAAAAAAAATCTACCCCTGGAGGGACTCGAACCCTCAATCCCCGGCTTAGGAGGCCGATGCCTTATCCATTAGGCCACAGGGGCGGTTGAGAATGAGAACGCGCGTCACTTATCTTAATGTAAGAGCATGAAATCGTATTCTACGGATGAAATTCTTTTGATGTGTACATATTATATTAACAAGCATTATTATAAATGTATTTTTTAACACTAAATAAAGTGCATGTATTTTAAAACCTAAAGCTTTGATGATGATAGTAATAATAATAATAATAAAGTTACTGAAACGACGTGGCTTAAGAGTAATCGCCATTACGCCCGACTCCGACCCGAGAATTTAGGAGTTTAAATCTCAACACGGTGCAATGGAGTCAGCCACTTACAACGTGTGATTAACCATCCTCGCTCCAGGCAAATGCTAGGTATTTTCCTTAAGGTAATCCTAACTTGTACTGTTTCCTTTTATTCGAATAAAAGTTGTACTTTGAATATAATTGCTGTGTATAATATATATATATATATATATATATATATATACATACAGCAATAATATTGATTTTATATAATAAGTCAACGACGCTATTTGTGTTTCTTTAATTATTAAATTTAAATTAGTATTTATTTTTGCATTTGAGCGTGATAGGCCAAAACTTTAACTACAGTTAATATATGTTTTTTTAATTAAAGATATTCATTGTACACTTTCTGAACCAAAAGAATATATCAGTACAAGACTTGTAATATAATTTTTTAAACAGACTCATCATATACCTGCTAGTACGTGATTCATTTGAGTACTATTTCTGGTTAGTGAAATGTGCGGTGTTGATATGTCATATCAGTGATATTCAACCTGAGTACGCGTACCCTCACAGGTACGTGAAGACATTTTAAGGGGTACGTAAAATTTAAAAAAATATTTATTTACACACATATATATCACACTTAAAATGTGTTATTTTGAATACATTTTTTTTAAATCTTTTAAATGTTTATTACAGAATATGTGTAGCTTGCATTATGCACTAACAACTTTGAGGGTACAAAGTTGAAGATAGACTATATCTTGGGGTACCTTAAGCGAAAAAATTGTTTAATACCATTGCGTAATATTATAGTGATCCGCCTAGGTGGCGTATTTGGTTAATGCGCTAGTTTCGTGTTGAGCTAGACTGCCGAGGAGGGAAAGACCCGAGGTTTGAATCTCGGTCGAGTGAATTGGGGTAGTTTTCCCTAAATTGTTTTCCACTCTCCCTCCACGAAAATGCGTGTTCACTTCCTCTAAATTCAACCTTCCCAATTCTTAATCCATTAGCGTAATTTGTACTTAAGCGTATATACAGAATGAGTAGTAAGACGCTGTGCTAAATAAATATATTATAGTTGAAGCGTGGATAGTTCCTTATAGTATGTCTTGTAGCACTTCGTTTTGATGTTTAATATAATATATACACACACTTTCACACACCCCTTGTTTTCTTACGAATGGATATATCTGGCAGCTGTAAGAAGCTACTAGATCTACTTTTACCTATTCATACGTCAAGTCATATAAACTGTATCGGACACTTTTGATAGGCTATTATGAATTCCTATAAAGATAACACTAATAAAATAATAAAAATGTTATCAAAGGTGATCGCACAAAATATGTTTGTATTTTCTAAAAAGTTATTTAAATGTTCATTCGATATAGAATCAAGGTATGGCTACATAATTGGTGAAGTGTAGATATATTCTTGAACGCTTCGGTTGTGTTCATACACTGTTTACTAAATAAATAGTTTTATTTGTAGACTAATATTGTATATGTTTGGTTTTTAAAACACCGATTAATTTTGGTGTTCAGCTATAACAAGACACAAGTGTGAATATGATACTTTTTAATTTATTATTTTATGTACTATAATATATCTTTTTGCCACAGCCGCAAAACGAAAAACATTATAGCTTTATTAATTTTTTGTTTGTTTGTTATTTCATTAAGTTAGGAAAACGTTAAAATCATACTTAGGAAAGTATTATTAGGGTCGTTTGATAACACTTTTTATTGATAATATAGTATTACCAAGCAAATACAAATTATTTTCTAATAGTTTTACATTACCTAGTAACGTTCAGCCAATAATTGCAATAAAGAACCTTCTGAATGCGTTCACCTTACACCCTTCCAAGCACGAGTGCCTTATAGTTCCTTGTTGCATACACTGCTGGTGTTTTATATCCATAAAATTGGTCAAATGTAGATAGCTCCTTGTTGCACTCCGTACCAATGTGCGTTACGTCACCTCCGACTCCTGGTAATGAGCAGGTAATGAAGGTAATGCACTTAGCAGTGATTCCATCTGTCCATAAGTGCTTCTTTACCCGAGACGGAACCATAACTTTCGTCCAAACTAAGTTTACTTTCAGTTGGGTACATTGGTAACCCTGACTTCGTTAACCGGCCGAGTTGGATTGTGTGATGGGAAGGTGGTCAGGGGGATTGTAGGAGGAAGAATTACATCGTATAGATTCTGGACCCCCAGAACCCCTTCACCGAGAAGTTGTGTAGGTCACCACTTTATTGTGTGTGTTTTTACCCAATCCTTTCTTAAGAGCCAATCACAAGTCAGATTAACCGTGAAATTATATTTAAGATAACGCTCGAACCAATGATCGCATCCAACGGTAGTTTTTTATTTTCTTCACTAGATAACACCGAAATTGGAACCAACTTAAAGTTTTTTTAAATAATCATTTTTCAATTTTATGGTATTGTTTTTTTAATATGCTAAATATGCTAAATTAGTTTTTACTGGTCTTAGTTCCAAAGTTTTTCAACGAAGCCATCAGAATACCGCACCACGATGTGACCTCTGGTTCGGGCTCTTCAAATAAAATTCTAATGCACTCCCTACAACATTCTTTACTTTATTTTTTTTCCAACTCGACCCTACCCTCTTTGATCTCTCTAATACGGCTTGCAAAATAACTTGACTGCCGATGACCGGGGAGATCAGGGTCCAAATATTTGTTGGGCATACTGAGTGGTTTTCCCCTAGGTTGTTTTCCACTCTCCCTCCACGCAAATGTGGATACAATTCCTCAAAATGCAACCGTCCTCATCCCTACCCCATTAGAGTAATTAGTAGACTATACATGCGTATAGCTAAACGGGTAGTGAGATGTAGTGATAAAAAAAACAACCGGGCCATATGCATATTTACACCAATGGGGTAGGGGTGAGAATGGTAGCGTTTTAAAGGAAATGTACCCGTATTTGCTTAAGGGGAGAAATCAGGGGGTGCTGAACAAATTTTAGAAACAATTAATCTCGATTAATACGGCCAATATTTGAAACTTAACTTGACCTCTCACTGGCAAATCAGATTTGATGAGATCGATGCCTTAGCCCCGCGTGTCCACCAATGCTGGTGAAATTATTATTTTTAAAAAAAATCCATTATTTAATGTCTTACTAGCTACTAGACAATGATTAAGGAATGTGTTCCAATTCTAATAATAATAATAATTATTATTATTATTATTATTGGAATGCCAGGACTCCACCGTGGTTCGGATTCCACGTTAGACTGTAGGTCCTCCATTTCATCTCACAATCACCCTACCATTACACATTAGTGTAAGTGCGTATAACCCGAACGGGTAGTAAGACGCGGTGCTTATAATAATAATATATAATATATAATTATATTTACAGTTTAACGTGGAATCCGAACCACGGCGGAGGCCTGGCATTCCACACATTCACAATTTGTGATTAATAAACATCTTGTCAGAGGTGAAGGAAGGGTTTAGCAATCAGATAAACCTGTGACGGGACCGAGGATTGAGCCCCTGACCCCAGCACAGAAGCCTGACATCTTACCCCTAGACCACCAGGTCACCTTCTAATAATTAATCCGGCTTATGAATCACTTTATATTAGCTTTCTGGTATTGTGTATTCATAAGCCAAACAATATGCCTGCAGCTATAAGATACATTCTACCCACGCTGACGTTGCTCGGACTAAATGTTAAGTTCATCTGATCTGAGTGGCTGATGGCAGGGAGGTCGAGGTTCTAATCCAGGCTTCTTTGCTTTATTTATCTATCTGTATTTTTAAACATTATTTCTATCCGTACCATTGTTAAGGCATCAGGCTCGCTATGAATTGGGTAGCCGGTCTCGGGAAGGGGGGGGGGGCGATATCAAGATTTGAATATCAACAGGGTGTGTTGGGGAATAGTTTTTTTCCGTTCCTGATTTTTCACTGTTGGTTTTCTCTGCATCTCTTCCCAATAATGCGGATACATTTACTCTCCTTATACCGCTATCATAGATTAAGCCTTTAAAATACCCCTGTGTTAAACCATACGAGCTGAACGAATCTTTCTCTTGCGTTTTAACTATATTGTATTAACCGACACACATTTTATCAACATGCTAATTACTTGTTTTTTACTCCATGCTTGACAAAATTAGCACTTCAAAACGTAGTTGATCGCGCTACGTACACCATTATTATGATCAATAAGCACTTATATGTGTTTAAATTACTTGCGTAATTAATGGTACTGGAATATTTATAAATGGCTTGGAATACTTATTTGCGCTTTACCATGTATTTGTGTTGCTCTCAAATTATTGATAACCTACAATTATATTTGGATCGAATGGTTACAGTCACTCTTTTTATTAATTAGGCTTCCTATGTTCTGTAATTAAATTATATGGATGATTACCCCGTAATTTCTAGCTTCTATTATTGGAAACGAGTAGGAATATAACTTTTCCGCCGTAACTATTAATGATTTTTTTTACTCTCTCATATAAGTTAATCATGAAAATTATAGACCTTTTTTTGTGATGAAGACGTTTTATTTTACCCCCCCAAACTCAAAAAAATATTTTTATAATTCCTTATGTTTGTACCTAACCTGAAATTACCGAGTAAGACAGTTGAGTGGATTCCGTTCACACTCGATGTTTAGATGCTATAAGGTCATAACTTTGATGAGAAATCTTGGTTTTAATTCCAGCTCTAAAACTCGGAAAGCTTATTTTTGAAATTCAAATATTTTTAACAATTTTGTTCAAAATAAATATCTTTGGAGTGATTTATACGATAAATAACGCAGTTTACTTGTGTCTCGGTGAACATCTACTCTAATTATAGTTTACTTACAGACAATTTTTAAAATAAATTGGTCCCAGCTATGTACAACTATGTCATAACATTCATTTTTTACTTTCTCGCTATCTTAAAAGTAGAGAAAGTATTGTAATCGTAAAAAAAATCTAACTTTGAGATTTTGATGAATCTCGACGTTTAATGAACCCACGAATCCGAAAAAGTGGTTTTTGAACTTCCGACTGACTGTCTGTCTGTAGCCTACCTCCAGCTAGAGTCTAAACTATTTTACCGATCGGGCTAAAACTTGGTATCTAGGGTTTTCATAGGGTTGCCGCGAGGGGTTTTTGGAATTGGATATCTAACCCTAAAATTAAGGTTAGTTTACTGAAGGGCCAAAAGAGAAAAAGTCGATTTTCTCAAAATCGGCTCTAACGGTTTTGATTAAATTTCATTTCAAAACATTTATAAATATTACAAACAAAATGGCTACTCTCAATATTTCGGCAAAATGACTTTAAGGGCTTCGGTTTGATGCGTAAATTCACTCTTTTTTTTTAGCTTTCAAGCTATACGTGTATATATATAATCGACTTTTTCTCTTTTGGCCCTTCATTAAACTACCCTTAATTTTAGGGTTAGATATCCAATTCCAAAAACCCCTCGCGGCAACCACTACCACTACCACTGGATATATATATATATTTAATAATATTTAGCACCGCGTCTTACTACCCGTTTGGGTTATACGCTTTAAGTACTAATTACTCTAATGGATTGGGAATTGGGAAGTCCCAGTTCACCCGACCGAGATTCGAACCTCGATCTCCCCATCCTCGGCGGTCGAGCTAAACACGACAAGCGCGTTAGCCAACTACGCCACCGAGGCGGGTTGTATATATATATATATATATGATGGATGTCAACGTCTCATGATCCCCCCAATCCCTAAAAAGTGGTGTTTGCAATACCATCTGTCTGTGGGTCTGTTTAAGAATTAAAAGTTGTTTAATAAAGGACGAAAAGGGAAAAAAAATCTATTTTCATTAAAATTCGTATTTAGGCGTTAATTAAAATTATAAACAAACTGGCTATTTTCATTTTCCCGTGAAAATTACTCTTAGGGTACTTTACAGAAGCGGAAATTTCCGTATCTCCGCAACTATTTGAGATACTAAATAACTAATCATTGCAAAATGGTAGTAAAATTAAAAATTAAAAACTTTTATACGAAATATATTTTTATTAAACCAATAATATTTGAGATATTGGAAAATATATCAATAAAATTTTGTGTGAGTTTTAGTTGTAAAGAGATACTACTTAAGTTTTAACGCAATAATTCTCCAATGCCTTAGCGTAATTAAATATGAGTAAGTCTCTCAAAAAGTTTGTTATTTTTCCTTAAACCTCCTAGGAGAAATGATTTAGGTCCATTTTAGACCCATTAGTCAATATTTACATTTTTTTATTGGTTACAATTTATAAATGAGGAATTTAATAGTAATGCGATGACCTGAAGATGTACAACACCTAGTAAAATGTTGAACATTTTAACCGGAAGTCGAAATTTTAATACGAAGTGTTGACCCTTGTGGACCCAATTTTATTGGTCCAAACATACAAATAAGGACATTAATTCTTTAAAAATAAAATTATAAAATTTAAAACCGGGACTCAAAAAATGTTTTACATATGTATAGTGCAATTTATGCTTGGGCTTGCTAGTTTATATTATTTCGTTTCATATTTTTATATAACGAGTTTTGAGTAAATATCTATTTTTAAACAATAGAACGAGAAAGTTCGTGTGGAGTTCCGGACCATTTATTTAAATTAGCTATCTTGATATTAAAATCAAGGAGTTTTGAAAAGACAATTTCATGGACTAAATGGCATAATTGGCTGTATGGTTAGTGTGGAAGACATAAGCTCGCAAGCCTGGGCTTTACTACCTACTAACTGTAATCAATTTTTACATCCACTTCCAAGGGCAATACTGTTTGTTTTAGTAGTTAAATACGCTTAAAAACAAGTGTTTTCCCCCCACCCCTACTTCCTTCCCGTCTGAGCTATCTGCATCCATAAACCACGTAATGGTTTTTTTCCTTATCCGTTTTACCCGCCTCACGCACCATGTAACACCAAATATAAACGTTTATTTATCTTGACCTCTCCCCCCTCCAACATGTACTATGTAACTTTTCACATCAAGAGTGAATGTCATTATTTAATATGGAAGCTTTTGTAACACTAAAAGAGGGGCTCAGATTTAATACCACTCAAAATCCGAATTTATCTATAAATATGTTTATCAACGCTGAAAACGTGAAATTTAATAATATTTTTTCAACATTGAATGTAAGTATAAGATCTGTGTTACGTAATAATGTGATGTACCCACTCTTCCCTCATGTAACACCATGTAGACTAGCGCTCCTTTTCTCAACAGCGCTACGTGGCTTATGGATGAACCCATTAAATGAATGGGCTACGGATGAGAAAGGTAGACTTTAGAGGAAATGTAATCGTAATTGTATGTGGGAAGAAGGATGATTTCGGGTTCGATTCCCGTGCCCAGGAGTTATTTTTCAACTCTTTTTAAATATACATTGAAATTTGGTCCCCATTATACGGACAGTGCTGTAATTACAATGATTTGTAACCTGTGTGTTGACATTCAGTGGCGGATTTAAAAATTCTGCGCCCCTAGACACAATTATAATATGCACACTCCCTCATTTTTTTTTGCCAAGGGCTTTAGGAATTTTGGTGAAAATAGGTGTTGGGGGAGGGGGTGAAAATTAGTATTCAAGAAAAGATTTATACGAAGGATAATCTGGCATGTAAGTACATGCTTTACAGTAGCTTGAGCATACATTATGAAGAAGGGGAGACTGATCTCAGTTACAAAGCGATTGCAAAGTACAGTTATTTAAAAAGAAATACTGTCGTTCTGACCTAAACTTAAACTATCCCGATAACGTTAGTCAATAATTTTTAAACGTAATTATTAAAAACAAAATATTATTATAAAAATGTTATCCAAAATGTGCCGCCCCCTAAAGCCGCCACCCTTAGGCCTGTGTCTAGTGGGCCTATAGTGTTGATCCACTTCTGTTGACATTAAATGAAATTTTGTTTTAAAAACTACAATCTTGTATTATATACTTGGCAGCATAACAGCCCTACCGAGTCGAAGACGGCTGTGGTATCTGATAGCTCACGATACTACTGGTCGCTCATATGTAGTTTCCACATGCCCATTACAGACTGAGCCTTAAACTATGAGTGCGTGCCGAGGATGGTGAGATTGAGATTCGAATCTCACTCGGGTGAACTGGGATGGTTTTTCCTAAATAATTTTCCATTCTCCCTCCACGCAAATGTGGGTTCACTTCCTCTGAATTCAACCTTCCCAATCAATTCCTAGCCCATTAGCGTAATTAGTACTTAAGCGTATAAACCGAATGGGTAGTAAGACACGGTTTTAAAATAAAAAACTGTAGGAAGAAATTACCCTGAGCATGGGACGAATCCAGGATAGCTCAGTGGTAGAACATTGGAACGCTAAACCAAATGTCCCGCGTTCAATTTCCATGTTCATAATCATTACATTTTTCAACTAATTTAAATTAATCAAAATATTTATCTTTTATTTGTGTTTTTCTTATCTTTGGTCTGATGTTTCAGGTAAGCACCACTTCCACGTAACAAAGCTCTACTTCCTTCAACTGTTCTCTTCGCAGTTAAAGTAAGTACCGTCATTTTTGTCGGGGTTCTATTCTATACAAAGGTGACCACATCTCTCATATAAACTGCACCTCAGAAACTTAGGCGGATACTTGAAGTACACTTGGCTTGGCCTTGAAGTTATTATGTATATTAACATTTTATGTACTCTCGAACTAAATAAAATAGGATTTGCAATTATGTCTGTCTATAGGCTACCTGAGCTACATCCGAAACGAGTAGATAGATTTCGGACAAATTTGATATTTAAATACTATATGATTATACCTCGTGATTTTAATACTATACTTTACTAAAAACTGATTTTTGAAAATTCAAAATTGGTTTTAAGTATATATAATTTGTTATAGATCGATCTCTGGAAAATGTTTTTAAAATTTTGAATTTTTTTTCAGAAAAAAACCACTGCTCTAACAATTTTTTTAATTATTTATATCTGAAGTGTTTATTACGAGTAACAAAATAGCATGTTTGTTTTTCTAAGGAACATTTATTTAGGGGCGCCTTACTGCTAGCAGTTTTTTGAAAATCTTGTTCCAAATTGTATTAGATTCTAAAGGTTGGCGTACAACCGTTCGTATCGCATAGAATGGGCTGATTTCTACATTATTATTTTGTATGAAAATGGGATGGGGTGGGGGGCGGAATGGATAAAAACTAAACTCGTGGATTATTATCCGATTTGGTCCAACATGTCATAGTGTGCACCTATCTTAAAGTGGAAATGTAGGGGACGCAAGAAAAGGGTTATTTTGCAGATTTTTTTAGCGAAACTTTTCTTTTTGTCTAAAGTAAAAAAATATTACTTCAATACAAACATAAATTTTAATTTTATTCACATGGTAAAAATCATCATTTCTTGAATTTCTATCATGGGTATAGCAGCATTAGATTAGAAACTTTTTAAATGAATAGAAAAAGTTGTCATTAAACTCAAGCACATCCTTGACAGATATTAAAGAAATGTTGATGTCACCATATGAAGAAAAATAATTTTTAAGGTTGTACTGAAGTGATATTTGATTTATTTTGAACACAAAACGTTTTGATATAAAAACTACAATAACACCGACCTTTTCTAGAGTCTCTTACATCCGCGCCTTGATAGAAAGTACTGTTTGTTCGATTGTGACGGGCCGATTATTTTGAATATCTGCCAGATGAGAGGACTCCTATGACGACCTAGACAACAGAAATATTTCAAGCACAGCCTCTTTCTTACTAAATTATAATGCACATAGTGTCCCAAACTCACAGTATTTCAAGGTCCATGTTCGAAATATGCGCCACGAGCCTTATGTATTGTTTTAATAATTCACCTCTGACAAGACATCTTGTGAATGTGGGGAATGCCAGGCCTTCACCGTGGATCGGATTCCACGTTAAACCGTAGGTCCTCCATCTCATATCACAATCACCCTACCATTACACATTAGCGTAAGTGCGTATAACCCGAACGGGTAGTAAGACGCGGTGCTAATAATAATAATAATAATAATAATAATGTTTTAATAAAAAAAGCGGGCGTATAAACTGAACAAGTAGTAAGTAAGACGCGGTGCTTATAAAACCGTCTAATAGTCGGGGAACAGAACTCTACATAGCGACTGGTGGTGCACATTTTGAACACAAACTTTGAAATATTGTTCGTTCGTTTGAGGATGATTTTATTTGGGACAACCTGTATAAAACCCAGCGCACTTGGACACTTGGGCAGAGGCGTTAGTTTTATCATAACAGGGAAGCGTCTGAGGTGAGAATTCTGTTTGGATATACTCAGCTGTTTCTTGCTAAATGGTTTCACATTCTCTCTTCACACAAATACAGGTACATTTTCTATGAACTCTACCATATTCGTCCCACCCAATTGGAGTAAGCGGAAAATGTGGATGAAAAAAAGATGATTTTTACCACCACGTGTCTTTACTCGTCCGGGCTATCTGCATATTTACACCAATAAGGAAGATTATTATTATTATTATTATTAGCACCGCGTCTTACTACCCGTTCGGGTTATACGCACTTACGCTAATGTGTAATGGTAGGGTGACTGTGAGATGAAATGGAGGACCTACAGTTTAACGTGGAATCCGAACCACGGTGGAGGCCTGGCATTCCCCACATAATAAGGAAGAGTTTATAGGAAATGTTCCCCCATTGGCGTGGGGAGAGAGTGGGAAACCATTTAGGAAAAACACACTGGTACATTCACATTGACTAGGAAAAAAGTTGATTGACAATAATTACCCAAGTAACTAAATAAAATTTCAATTCGTGTGATTTGCAGCTATCACTTTTGATATACATTATCAATAATTATAAAATTTAACTAACAAAATGGTAGCATAATATAATCTGCCATTGTCGACCTCAAAAATATGTGTTTGTATTTTAAAGCTTTCCTTCAACTAGTACCCTATAGACCCTAAACCTCCCCGTTATCAGCAAATAAAACTAGACGAGCATACATTCTAGTCCGCGTGCCTACCGAGGCTGATATACATTTCTCTTTCTTTATTTCCTCTCCTCTTTCTCTCACTTTTCTCTCTCTCTCTAAGTCTCCTCTTCGTTTTTCTTCTCTTTACTCTATATTTGTTATCTTCTTTTATATCTCCCTCTATCACCCTCATTTTCCTTCTTCTCTTCTTCCTCTCTCTTCTCTCCTTTCTTTTCTCTGTCTTTCCTTTCTTCCTCTTTCTCTCCCTCCAATCTATTTCAAGTTATTTTTCTCTCCTTTTTCTCTCTCCGCGCTTTCTCTTGTTCCTTTTCCTCTCTCTCCGTGAACAAGATGCAAGGAACGCAACACGTACAGCCAGGACGTATTTGGAAGCGCCCGGTTCTATTTGGTTTGAGGCGGTTTCGCTCCGGCCCTGGTTTTCAAGAGGGAAAGGGGCAAGGGCACTCACTAAACGTTTCCCATTCATAAGAGAGTAGATCAGTTTTGAGCCGGCGGCAACTCTAGTTTGTCGGGTGATGAGACATTCTCGTTACGGGCGGTGTTGGGAATTTATCGAAAACTATGTTTGTATCGGGTCTTTAATGCCCATACACGCAGCCGATGTTTGTTTCACTCGACTCACTAGAGAAACTATCTTGGAACAGCCTGAGAAGTAGCTACTTCTAAATATAGGACTCGCATTCACACGATCGTTGTTTTTCATCCTTTTAATTTTGGTGGGAATATTGTTTGTGTACGTAAAAATTAAAAGTTTAATCTTTATTTCAAAACACAATGTTTTTTTTTAATTATTACTATTGCATTCGTAAAATAAATTTCCCTAACATTGGCTAGAGATATTTGGTTTTTCTTTTGTTTGAAAGTAAAGGATCTTTTTTAGCGCCGTGTTTTGCTAACCGTTCGGGTTATACGCCATTAACTTAAACATAAACCAAGAATAGAAACATCACCCGTGTGTATGGGAAATTAGTGAATTCCTGTTAGAAGTGTCTTTAGGAGTTTCGAACAGTGGACCACCAGCCAGGTTTATTCTTCACCATAGTGTTTAGAAGGCCTGGTATTTAGTTGGTTTCATCTTATGCTCCGTTGTGTTGGCAGCTCAATTTGGAACCTTTGCTCTCTGCAAATTAAAAGGTATTTATTATTTATTTTGTGTTTGTACATTACGTCGGATTACCTGCACGAGTTACCCACATATTTTCACTTTGTGATAAGAATTAGAAGTTAAGATAAAGAGGAAATGTGCCTTCATTTGTGTGGAGGGAAAGTGGAAAACCTAGAGGGGAAATACCCTTACTATACGTGGTCAGGTTTCTAATCCCGAACACCCCATCACCGGTAAACCACACTGGACGATTTGATTCTCTGAGCCACTCGTAGGAAACGGGGTGACCATCGCCCTGTCAAGTTCAGTCTCTGTCCACGTAGCAGCGCCACTGTCGCGGATATCCTGCACGCGGTTTCTAATCTCTCCGCCAAATGGCTTTCTTAAAGTAGTGAATTAATATAAGTATAATAATGTGTTAACTCAACATTGGGGGCTATTAGCGGTGCGTGTTTAGCACGCAATTAGTGGGCAATACTGCGTCTCGCACTAATCAAAATAGCCTCGTTTCCTGTTCGGAAGATACGGGAACAAACCAAATAAGTGACGTTAGTTTTAAAGTGAACCTTACTGAAATTTGAACACTGTAGATTTTATTTTTGAAACCTGTAACGGAGAGCACGTGTACAAAGGCATCAACCTATTTTTGTCGGATTTTCTGGTAATGAGGAGGTTCTGATTTAAATACCGCCCTAGCGAGCAGAGTTTGTTCCCCTTTAACTCTTCCTCATCTTCATCCATGAGTGTAGTTAAATGCGGATAGCCTGGAAGAGCCGTGCCACGTCGGTGATTTATCGTGCAAAACATAAATAAATTGATAATTTTTAAAATTTCAAAAGGGCCATTTCTATGATCTGTTCAGGACTACATTCCGAAAACAACATTTGTGAAGCGAGAAGTCAGTACTATCTTAGTTTTAAATAAATAAGACACTTAGTCGGTTCTTTCAACGAAACCTTCCAATGTTTGCATCCTAAAGTGTTGTACTAATTGCTTTCATAACTAAGCCTACACTACGTTCGTTTGGAAAAAATTAGAATAAAATAATTAGTTTATATTTTGACATATCTATATTATTTTTCTGTATTAATGGAACAAATTCTCCACGTGGATTTTTTTAAACCTATATAGGAGTATTTAATAAGTACGTTTAATATCAAGGTTGGGATTCCCCCTCCCCACTACGTATTACTACCCATCCGCACTATATTAATTTTGATTACAGTAATGAAATAGGTGACCTGGTAGTCTAGGGGTAAGGTGTCAGATTTTTGTGCTGGGGTCTGGGGTTCAATCCTCAGTCCTGGCACAGATTTATCTGATTACCAAACCCTTCCTTCACCTCTGACAAGACTTGTATTAATCACAACTTGTGACTGTGGGGAATGCCAGGCCTCCACCGTGGTTTGGATCCCACATTAAACTGTAGGTCCTCCATTTCATCTCACAATCACCCTAACATTACACATTAGCGTAAGAGAGTATAACCCGAACGGGTAGTAAGACGCGGTGCTAATAATAATAATAATAATAATAATAATAATAATAATAATAATAATAATAATAGTAATGAAATTGGAAGGATGAAGGTATAATTTAGAGAAAATGTATGGGTGTTTGCGGGGAGGGTGAGTGGGAAACAATTTAAGAAAAAAAATACTTATTTCAACCAGCTGGTATTTGATCTCCGACCTCCTTTTCACCGGCAAACTAGACAATATAAGCTTGACGATTTGTCCACGTGCCTACCACGTGGAGGAAAAGATGGGCTGGCAAGTTAGCTTGGAGGGCATGTACGCCAGTGGTGGAATGATCAGTTGGAGGGCCCAAGAGCAATCTGAATCTGAGCCCCCCTAACTCTAATCATTTAACAGAATATGATTTTAAGGATTCTAAACTAAGATTTACAAATTGAAAAATACATCATTTCTTATTTTTCAAATAAACATAAACGCATACAAATAAAAATTCACATACTCGTGTAATCTTAAAATAAAATCACATTGTGCATCTCTTTTAGTATTATTAGTATTACATTTTCTGCTTGTGCATATTTAATCAAATGAATAACCTCATATATTTAATGTTGGAATGGGACCTATGTTAAACACGATGGACGTAACTTTTGTTTTTGGTAATGTGCAACGTAATCTCCGCCCTTACTTAGTACAGCGCGATTTCTTTGAGAACAATAGGGGTTTATAATTTATGTCACTTCACGGCGATTGTGGGCTCTAAAGCCGTAACCGGCCAATCATTTTAGGGGAGGGGGGTTGGTGGGCACACACCCCAAATTCTGGAGGCTAGAAAAAATTCTAAGTGATAAACAGTTCTAGAAGCTATCTGAAGTGTTTTTTATGGCAACATAACCCCCTAATTAATGGCTATGATTTTTTTTTATATTAAACGCCTCTACAAATTATCTGAAGTGTTATATTATGGCAACATAACCCCTTAACTGCCGAAAGCTAGGACAAATTATAAATAGTAAACACCTCCCGAAGCTTTCTAAAATGCTTTTTTATGGTGGCACAGCCCCCTAATTTGTACTTGTAACTTAATTTTGATATTGTTGAACCATAAATAAAGATGTATACATTTTGTTCATAAAATTTCGGGGGGAGGGGGTTTCAAACCTTGGTGGCTCCGTTGAAGAGTGTATTAGGCAATCCAAAACTAGATGGGTCTGGTTACAATAGAGTTGTAGGGTCCTGTATTTATTAATATTATGTTGAAAGATAAAATAAGTCGTAATAGTTTTGGAAAATCTCTTTGCTCGGCCCACCTAGGCACAACATTATCCTTATTATTTTATAGTTGGTATGTATTGACAAAACGTTAAAAACTGAAAAAAAATCTTGTTTTGGTTTTTTGAGGCCCACTTCTTGCGCCTGTTTGTTGATCCACCACTGATATACCCTCACTAGTTTAAAGAGAGGGTTAAAAAAACAAAACAAAAAACACAGGGATAAAAAATCATATTTGGAATAAACGGCTCCCCAGGAGACACGACTGTTCTTAAAAAAACGTCTTAACAAAATAATATTTTACAAATTGGCAACGTGGTGCGGTTTTCTGCAGTTTACTTTGATACACAATCGAATAGAGACCAGTAAAATCATTATACCATACTAATTTTTTTTATCAAATTCTAAAATATGTAGTTTAAATTAAAATAAACTATCAAACTGTTACCAATGTAAATTTGCCAAATGAAGAATACAGAAAATCATTCTTCAATGCTATTTCTGGTTCCAGCGGAGGCCTAATCTTGTATATTTAGGCCTATTTTTTAGCACCACGTATTACTACCCATTCGGGTCATACATATCCTATGTACTACTTACTCTAATTTGCTCGATACTAGAAAGGTTCAATCTAGA
Organism: Timema shepardi; assembly: GCA_902151425.1. Lineage (NCBI taxonomy): Eukaryota > Metazoa > Arthropoda > Insecta > Phasmatodea > Timematidae > Timema > Timema shepardi. The sequence continues at coordinate 31,882 of CABFVX010002162.1, read as the reverse complement.
AGAACTCTTACCCACATTTGCATGAAGGAAGAGTGAAAAACAATTTAGGAAAAACCACCCTAAGTACGCCTGACCGGGATCGAACCACGATGTTCTCATCATCAGCAGTATACTCTACTGCAAGTGACGCCTTAGAACATGTGACCAGTGAAGCAGGTAGCAAGTAGGTACTGTCCTCTTAAATTAAACAAGGGCATTCTTTTTAATAAGGGCATGTAGTGCATGTGTGAGATAGTAAAAAATTTGCAAGTAAAAAGAAAAAAAAAAGAAAAATTAGTCAGTTTCATGTTATTTTGAAGGGGACTTTCCCTTTAAGGTGATATTGAGTGTAGGGGGTATCCTCTCCGTCAAGCTAGCCCATGGATACTAGCCAACACGCGTATTCCATACCCAACTACTCGACAGAGCTATCAGTATATTTTGAACATAGATGCTGGATACAGGCGAGTGGGATACGAAACCCGACCTTCTCATCATCGGTAACTAGACGAAACTGAGGGTGGTTTTCTCTAAATTCTCTCCCACTCTCTCTCTCTCCACGCAAGTGTGGCTACACTTCCTCTAAATTCACTCTTCATCATCACTAGCACAATATCGTAATCAGTACATATGCGTATAACCTGAATGGGTACTAAGACGCGGTGCTAAAAAAAAAAAAGTTACAGCTTGCTGCAAGCGTAAGATTATCCTGCAGGGTTGAAATAGACTGTATTTTAGTTATCTTTGTCACTTTAAAACATACTTAAGAAACAGTGTCTCGACTATCATAAATTCCTTGGCTGTATCACACACACAACGACGATTTTTCTCCCAAGATGGATTGAGCACTACTACTTTGCATGATGATTTCTCTCCCAAGGTTGATTGAGCACTGCTACTTTGCATGATGATTTCTCTCCCAAGGTGGATTGAGCACTGCTACTTTGCATGATGATTTCTCTCCCAAGGTTGATTGAGCACTACTACTTTGCATGATGATTTCTCTCCCAAGGTTGATTGAGCACTGCTACTTTGCATGATGATTTCTCTCCTAAGGTGGATTGGTCACTGCTACTTTGGACGACAATTTCTCTCCCAAGGTAGATTGGCCACTGCTACTTTGCATGATGATTTCTCTCCCAAGGTTGATTGAGCACTACTACTTTGCATGATGATTTCTCTCCCAAGGTGGATTGGTCACTGTTACTTTGCACGACGATTTCTCTCCCAAGGTGGATTGGTCACTGCTACTTTGTATGACGATTTCTCTCCCATGGTGGATTGGGTACTGCTACTTTGCACGACGATTTCTCTCCCAAGGTGGATTGAGCAATACTACTTTGCATGATGATTTCTCTCCCAAAGTGGATTGGTCATTGCTACTTTGCATGAGGATTTCTCAGCCAAGGTGGATTGGACACTGCTAATTTGCATGATGATTTCTCTCCCAAGGTGGATTGAGCAATACTACTTTGCATGATGATTTCTCTCCCAAAGTGGATTGGTCATTGCTACTTTGCATGAGGATTTCTCAGCCAAGGTGGATTGGACACTGCTAATTTGCATGATGATTTCTCTCCCAAGATGGATTGAGCACTACTACTTTGCATGATTATTTCTCTCCCAAAGTGGATTGGTCACTGCTACTTTACATGAAAATTTCTCTCCCAAGGTGAATTGAGCACTACTACTTGGATGATGATTTATCTCCCAAAGTGGATTGAGCACTGCTACTTTGCATGATGATTTTTCTCCCATGGTGTATTGAGCACTGCTACTTTGCATGATGATTTTTCTCCCATGGTGTATTGAGCACTGCTACTTTGCATGATGATTTCTCTCCCAAAGTGGATTGAGCACTGCTACTTCGCATGATGATTTCTCTCCCATGGTGGATTGGTCACTGCTACATTACATAAAAATTTCTCTCCCAAGGTGGATTGAGCACTGCTACTTTGCATGAGGATCTCTCTCCCAAAGTGGATTGGGCACTTAATATTATACCTCGGACATACTTTAAGAAGTAGCTAACGTTCAGTTGGATGGCTTATACTGAACTGTAGTCTGCTACATTATACTATGGAGCACCCAATCCACCCGTTTACAATTCTTTCTCGTTGAAACGACGGTGCCCAATCCAACAATATCTTACATAAAAAGTGCTCAGTTCACAACCACGTGACCTGTTCATATATTTCTTTTAAATATTGAACAAATTATTAATAAAATGGTTGGACAGATTTTAATCTGGGACGCAGCTACAATCTTGAATTAATATTAATGTTCAGCTGAAACAAGAGTATTTTGATTAGGAAGATTAGTATTTAATGTGTAGTTTTGGATTAGGCTCAATTTATTTTACATAATTAGTGAGGGCCAAATTAATAATAATACATGTTTCCTCCCTCCCCCCACCCCAGATAGACGCTCCCACCAGCAAAAAAAAAAAAAGAATTGTCAAATCAGGCACGTCCATGTTAGTATCCCTCAGTATATTCTCTCTCCCGCCATCTTCCAACGATTCTCGTTTGTTATTGACGTTTTTCTAGCCATTAAGATAAGTAATATGTTGACTTTGTGACAGTCACTATAGGCACGTAGTCCTCATAATACTTGCAACCTGTTTTGTAGCTGTTCCTTGATTTATTTCCTCACTTTATTATCTCGCAGAACGTTCTTTGCCGTCGAGGGGAAATGTATAACATAACACTCTACGGACATTGTGTGACGCAGCCTGTGGGTGCGTTAACGGGAAGCGATTCATCGCGACGAAAATTCCAATAGCTTTAACCGAGGCATATCAAACTCGCGGGTCACGTGCGGCCCATGATTTTGTGCGCCCCATCATCCTTATTATGACCCGTCATGCAATTCTAATCCTAATATTATTTGTATAAACGTCAAGGAAATATATACGTTCTGGATTGTGATATTTTGGGGCCATAATTTGCAGAATTATGGCATAAGAGGTTGGTTTACCAAATTCGTACTTTTTCATCGACAAGGACCTATTCCTAAAAATGGTTGAATTTGTGCATCAAATAATTATATATACTGTTTGGCAGCACACACGTATGTCAATTGTTTTAAACATTTATTGAAGGTATTTAACGTGTATTTTTTGAACCGAATGATTATATTTCAAATTTTTTGTAAAATAAAAGGGTTATTTTTATTGTTTTATATATAAGGACTACGTTTTTACCTTTATTGTAAAAATGAGATACTAGACAAGGAATACACTACAAATTCAATTTTTTTTAAATGCAGCCCCCTCACTATTTTTGTTGTTCAATGTGGCCCTCATGATCAAATGAGTTTGACGCTTAAGCCCACGTACTCACCGACAGAGGCAGCATTATTTTGAAATATGAGAGAATTATACATATTTAACATCCGCTGAACAACTTGTTTCCCATGCTGCCATTTCCCATTTATTCGTGGTTTAGATATTTGTGCCTGCGCCTAGAACGCAAAGCACCCAATTTCTACCCCCCAGAGCACGTAAGAACTACACCCGTTCATATTATCAGATTTCCAATCACAGTTCATTTCTATCCTCTCTATGATCGTCAAACGAAAACCCGCTACCAGTTCACAAATATCCATCGTATTTCGGGTCGCAATCGATACAGTAATTTACAACATAGAGAAGGGGACGGGAAAAGCTTATTGATGTTCGAGTGAGTTTCGAAACCCTGCGATAAGCGTTAAAACTCGGGCATGGATTTTGATGACATCATCCTTTTTTTCATTGAATACATGCTCATGTATGCTTTACATAAAGTATTTTCACGAACCCCTGGTTGTAGAAAAAAAATTAATGTAATTTTTTGGTCACTTCTCGTATTTTGGGTTTTTACTTCATGTTTTCTTGGTTTCTATCCTTTATAGGTAATTTCGAGTCATTTTTAGGCATTTTTGAATTTAGTTTAGTTATTAATGCTGAACAAGCTTATTTTTATATACTGTAGATATTTTATAAAAGCAAATATATTAAGTTTTCAATCCCATTGATGCCGGAATGAGAAGATAATGAAAGCAACTAACTGTGTACCACCTGATTTGGTGGCCACAGGGTCTAAGGCGTCACTCTCGTGGTATACTGAAGTTTTTTCCTAAATGATTTTCCACTCTCTCTTTCCACGCATATGCGGGTACACTTCCTCTAAATTCAACCTTACTAATCCTTAACCATTAGCGTAGAGTACAAAGGTGTAACCTGAATTGGTAGTAAGACGTGGTGGTAAAAAAAACCTGTTTACCATATTTAAAGGTTTTTTATTGCATGTATATATATATTTTTTGTTTCCATATTTAAAATGCGTATTTGATTTATACGTGTGTATTCATTACGAGTTTTTGTCAAAAACCTTTTGTCACTTTTTTGTAAATTTCTGGTTGTTGGTACACTTGAACCTTCACTACCGTTGGGAAATAGGGGACTACGCGAAAGGGAGTGTAGTCGATTAGGATCAAAAAAATAGCCGCTGACATTCTGTTGTTTGGTCGGATGTATTGCGATATACTACTTTATCGATCTGCGTCATGTTTTGAATAATTAAATTACGTAAATGTATGAGTTTTTATATTACCCCATACTTACGATTCAGAACCAGAAGTAGATATCAGAAACCTGAATAAAATATTAACACATTTGAGACAAAAGTCCTTAAGGTGGGGTGGGAATAAACGGGATTTAAGGTCGATACTTTTACAGTTTTTATAGTAAAAATACATTTTGACCAAAATAAATCAAATACTCTGTAGACACGTTTAGTTTAATTTTTTACAAACACTAATCTGAACAGTTATTGAGTATTTGTCATGGGCATAGTAACTTTTGAAAACAAACTTTTCAAATTAAGATAAAAAGTGTTGTCCAAATCTGAGATGCCTGGGATCAATAATAAAGAGCTGCTTGTACTACTTTCTATAGAAAGTTTAACTAACCGTATCTACAGAAGTGATTTTATTCATTCCAGCCAAAAATCTTTGCTGCTTTTAAAAACTGCAAACATATTTTCCTTTAACTAACGTTCCCTTCCACCAGACCTTAATGGTATAATCTAAAGGGAAATTAATTGGTTGGCACACGGATTAAACGTCAAGCTCATATGATCCTGCTAGCCGGGGACCAGAAGTTAAGAGGTTGAAGTCCTAGCCGGTCATGCTGAGAGTGTTTTTTCCTAAATATATTTCCACTCTATTTGTATCCCCGCCAATGTGCGTACATTTATTCTAATTTCCAGCCTCCTAAATACTGTTATTAATCGGAGATAGCCCAGATGGCTGGTAAGAGGTAGCGTACAAAATATGGGTTTACTAACTGTGCTGTTGATTATTGGTTTGTAAGTCTTGCTTTCCCATTATCTAGGACATATGTCTGGATATGTAGTACCGTATTAGACGTACTATCCTAAGTTTAGTTGGAATGGAAGACAACGCTAATAAAGATCTGCATTTTTACTTCCTCTTGACTCCTCGTCAAAAAAAAAATGAATTCGAGATTTTGATAAATGTTGACGTTTCATAACCCCCTGAAACCAAAAAAGTTGTTTTCGCAATGCCATCTGTCTGTTTGTACCTCGGGCTAGACCCAAAATTATTTTACCGACTGGGTTGAAACTTGGTATCTGGAGTTTTCATAAGGTCCCGCCTAGGGGTTTTTAGAATTAGATATCTAATCCTAAATTTAAGGTTAGTTTACTGAAGGGCAAAGAGAGAAAGAAATCGATTTTCTCGAAATTCGCTCTAACGATTTTGATTAAATTTTATACGTAAACACTATTTATCATTCTAAACAAGATGGAACTTCTCATTTTCTCATGAAAATGACTTTGAGGGTACTTTACATGAGGGAAATTTTCCAATTTTTATGATTTATCCGCAACTATTTGAGATACGAAATAACCAGAGCCCTGCGTTTGCGGAGTTCGCGATAATTCGCGAATGTTAGATATGACATTTTTTCTTTCAGATGTTCACATTTCAGGTTACCCTGATTGCAAATATATGCTCAGAATTGTCGCGATAATTCGCGAAATCGGCGTTTTAGCGCGATATTCGCGATTTTAAATGATGTCCGCGATAATCGCGATTTAGTCGCGATTTTCGGCATTCGCGCTAATATTTTGGGATATTGAAAAATAAAAATTGAAAGTTTTGATGGAAGAGAGTGATGGCATCGAAAGTTTAAAAATTGAGAATGTGCTGCTAGGGCTGAAGACAGACAGTATGTTCAGTGACTTCGCAACAAAGTGTTTGCAAGCGTTGTGGCTGCCGATTTCAAATGCAGATTCAGAACGATATTTTTCTAGGTATAGTTTAGTAGTAACAGACCGCAGAACCACAATGAAAGTGGATAACATTGTTACCAGCTGCATGTTGCAGTTTGGTGATGTTGAGTAGTTATTTTGTATTTTTCTAGCCTAAATTGAGATTTAAAAATATAGTCACAATTTTTGTGAAGTAACAAGATGATTTTTGTGTAATATTTTGTATTTGTGACTTGTACATACTTTTCCCGGACCAGCTTTCGCTATATCTTACTTTTTTAATAAGTTGACAGCACATTTTTTGCGGACTAGTGTTTTTTTACCGTTTTGTCCAAACAAAATGTAATTTTTTGTTTTCACTTCAATATGTTTAGTTTACCTGTTTCAAACATTGTCCTGGAAGTCTAGTTTTAACCCAACAAAGTCACCTTAATCACGAGAGTTTGATAAAAACCACTTTTTTGACGCTTTTGTCTTATTTCGATAATTTCATCGCAAAAATAGGATTTTTGTAATTCACCGCTTATTCACCGCTTTTGGGAAACTTAAAAACGAAATTGGGCTCTTTTATTCGCCATAAAAGCAGGGCTCTGGAAATAACTAATCATTGTAAAGTTGTAGAACTTTTAAAGATACAAATCTTTTATTTGAAATATATTTGTATAAAACCAATAATTTCTGAGCTATAACCAAATATTATTTACTTTTTAATTCAGATCTTAGAAAATGAATTTGATTCCTATGCTCTTTGGTGGACAAAGATGTTTCTCTTTTCTCAATTTTTATGTAAGAGAGTTCCTAGTTCCTAATGCCATAAAGTAAGTAACAGTGTATATTATTTCATTTATGATCTTTATTGAAGTGTTTCTACAACAATATTTAGACCTATTATTTTGTTTCACAAATCTTACGAGCTTTTAGTAAATGTCTCTATTTTAAGATAAAAGCGAGAGAAAGTCTGTGCGGTGCACCGTAACATTTATTTTCAATTTCTGTACAAAAAAAACTCTTTGACTAAAATTAATTAAATATTTCTTCAGTAGATACATGCAGTTTACTTTTAAAATTTATGTAATCTCAACAGTAATTATTGAATATCTGTCCTGGACATTTCTTAATTTGACTATGACTTATTCTCTTCATTTAAAAAGGGTTTCTAATCAAATGCTGAAGAACGGGTCCTATTACTGATTGTGGAAAATAAAAATAAATAATTATATTTATTTTATTTTGGCCAAAATAATTTTTTGATATAAAAACTGCAAAAATATTGACTTGGGCTCGCATTACCTTCAATTCCAGCCTAAGCTATTTTGTAAGTTATGTTATCTAATTAGTGAATATATAGGTGGTAGGGCTGAATGTATACTATTATGCATACTGTCCTAAGTTAAGCTAGATTGTAATTCCTGCTGTACAACTAGTAGATATCTAGGGTTTGGAGTTGGGTGTGTATTATTAGACACGTCCTAGATTAAACTACTGTAGCTTGTAAGACCTACCATCCAGTTTGTAAATAACTAAGTGATACGGCTAGGTATGTAGTAACAGGTGCATCGTCCAAGGTCAATCTAGTTTGTAAATCTGTATACCTAATTAGTAAATATTTAGGTTCTAGGGTTAGGTAACCTTATGTAGTATTAGGTGTAATGTCCAAGATTAGGCTAGTTGGTAAGACCTGATATCCAATTAGTAAATATCTAGGAGCTGGGACTAGGTACGTAGTTCTGCGTATACTCTATTTGAAGTTAGTCTGTAAGCCGTGTGATGATACATTTAGTTTAGAAAGTGCACGTTAAATACCCCGTAAGAAACTATTCAAGTCCTCAGTTGTTTCTTGGTTGGAGCGCTCATATTCCTTACTCCCCTCTCCTGGTGATACCAAGTGGACCCGGCCCGCAACATGGCGGCCACTAATCGATACTGGGACCCAATGTGTGTGTGTGTGTGTGTGTGTGTGTGCACGCCACCTAGTCTGGGGCGTCCCGGCGCCTGGCGCCGCTGCACAACCCGACAACTCACCGGAGCGACGACCACAGGCGCGCGCGCGCAAGTTACAGTCAAGACGCTGACAATCTGGGGTGTTTTCCCTTATTTTCCAATCTGGTGGTAGGTTTCAGAAGACGAGCCCTGCTGCCAATGGCCGGAGGTGCCGGAACGTATTTTCACTGGGAAAGAGAGGGTGGGGGACAAATTACATTAAATATGTACTAGACCAGGTTGAGTAAAGAAATTACACATAGTGAGCGTAGCTTAGCACAGTGCCATAATATATTTTCTATCTTTTATTTCAACCTCTCTCGTGAGGATAAATAAGGAGCTACTTGAATGAAAAAGTAGCGGCTTCAGTCTAAAAAACTGAGATTACTGGTTGCGAGTCTTATAAGTAAATAATTGCATTATGTTTCCTAAAACCTGCCACCCCCACTCCCCTCACCCAACAAAAGATCAGGAGTTGGGGCAATTTACCTATGCCCCCTTCTAGTTCCGATGCTTATACCAATGCCCGCACACTCCTCCCCTTCCCGGCCTGGGGTTTGCCCAGTGACAAGGAGAAAGAGGATACCGGCGTAGTGTAGGCCGACTAAGTAAGTTTTTACTCAATAGTTTCCCACACTCCCTTGACTTAAATACAATTACATTTCCTCTTCCTCATCCCTGCACCATGAGTATAATTAAATGTGGATATCACGACCGGCCAGTAAGACGCGGAGCACGGATGGTAGAGCTTATAAACTTAGTTGTACTGGAGTTGTCTAGTTGTTCTAGAGAGGTTTCTTACCAGCGGCATTGGATTTGTGATTCCTGAACAAACTAATTAAATCAGTACACGGCATATAAATTAACAGACAAAACACCTAATTCCGCGGTTGTAGCTTGAAAGTGAGAGCCCCATTTTCACCGATGATACAATTTTAGACTACTACAAGAATCGAGCTCTGTTCTCCCTAACTAAGTAAAAATACGTACTACCCACTCAACTAATGAGTCAGAAAGCTAGAAGTCTGACACGTTGTGGCAGTGGTGGGGGAACTGGGAGGACGGGAGGTCACACCACCACCCCTGGGTAAACACCCCCTCTCTTCATCCACCCTGGAATAAGTTTGCCCTCCCATATACATTTTAAAGCCTCTGATATTATTGAGTAGGAAGCTTAAATATGGCCTTGGATCAAACTTCAAATGACTTTTAGATTAACTCTATTTAAAAAAAATAATATTCGGAGGCTGCTTTAAATATCTTCTAGAGGTATTTGACAGAAAAAAATCAGGCTAGGAACATTCTAAATAGCTTCTAGAAGCATCAGAATTAAAATAATAATAAATCCTGTTAAAAGAACAACTGCGCTATTTCCTGTTAAAAGGAACAACTTCGCAGTAAGGCCTATTTGGTGAAGACGCCAATCCCCTATACCAATAAGAAGCTAGCCTTCACAACACCTCTCGCCAGGACTCTTTCTATTAGTTGGTTTTTACACTGTTGACGATAGGAGAAAAAGGCAAGGGGTATGTCATATATAAACCGTTGTGCGTATGTTTAAGGCAACTCCCACCCACGCATAAGTCACACAAGCACACACCATCCGGGATCCAAACATCTACACAGGGATCTCCGCCCACGCACAAGCCACACACTGGCAGTTACAGTCTAACACAGTATAAAATAACTTACATTCATATCACAAATGTGCACTGATATAAAACATTTAATGGTAATATGTATAAGTAATTAACAGGTGTCATTTAAATAAACTGTGTGTGAATAAACAGCCATCAACAATTCTCTTTCTTACATTAATTAATTATACCGTTTGAATTAGTGCTCGAACACGGAGCTATAGACAGCTGGTTAAACGGTATCTTTTCCGTACAGTGATGATAGGCGCTCTATCACGGAGCTATAGACAACCTAAACATCATAACAACATTAATATATCAGGGACTTAATCCGTAGTGTTTCAATCGACGCCCAAAGCGGGGTGATTGATTCCATAGTGATACAATTGACGCCCAAAGCGTGGCTCCATTAATTCAATAGTGTTTCAATTGTAGGGAGGAATATTCTAAATAGCCTTTAAAAGAGCCCCCTTACCCCTTTTTATATTTATTTAGCACTTTCTGATATTCTCGAATATGAGAATGAAAGACTAGTATCAAACTACAAATAACTTTTAAAGTCATTCGATTTTTAAAAATGTGCCAGAGCAGTTAGAAACAATTTCAAATAGCTTCTAGAGGCATCCAATATGTTTTTTAACTGTGGGGGAGTATCTCTCCAAATATCTTATAAAAGCATCCAATTTTCAAAAATATTTAGTGAAGGGTAATTCCAAATAGCATTTAAAGACATTTGATTTTTTTTAAATTGCTCGTGAATCCAACTTCATATAGCTTATAGTAGCATCCTAATTGTAATAAGTTTCTTGGAAAGACTACTCCAAATAGCTCATCAAAATAATCTAATTTTTAAAAATTGAGAAGGAGGACCACAGCTCCAAATTACTTTTAAGGATATTCAATTTTCAAACCCTTATCGGGGAGGGTAGAGTAGGTTGAGGGTGGGTGGGTTTGGAAGGCAAGTCCCTAAAAAAAATTCTTTTCATGCCCTTCCAAACCTCCCTCCCGCACAAACAAAAAAGGTCCCCCATCACTGTGCTGAGGCCTAAGTTTAAATCCATTCAAGTTCGCTTTTATTAGTTTTTTTTAAAAGTATGTAAAGAAACGTACACATTATATTAAGTCTTACTACTTGTTCAAGCTATACGCATAATTATGTACTAATTACATTAATTAATTAAGGATGAGAAAAGTTGAAATTAGATTACGTATACCCACATTTTTGTGGAAGGCAAGTGGAAAATTATTTCGGAAAAATTACCCTCAGTACTCCTGACCAGGATCGAACCACGATCACCCTTTCATCGGCATTCTAGTTAGTCTATTTCGAGAGTGACTATATTCAATTAATAATAGCAATAACCTTTTTATTAATAGCTAAAAAAGGGTCTAATCCACTCTTTCTCTAATCCGAATTTTATAAAATATCATGTACCTAAAATATTAACTTTCTTACACCAGCATTTTTCCCCCCTTACAATTACGATTATGTTCACAACAATTCTTAAGTTTCTGCAGAAAATATAAATCTTAACTAAATAACTACATCTTTTGCTAAAATATGAACTCATATTTAGTTAAAGTGGTGAAGTCTGAGGACTGCTTGTCACCCCNCACACAACTATGTTGGACTAAACCACTAATAAGTATCATAATATTTAAAAAAAAAATTAAATAGCTAATTTTTAAAAACTAGTATTATTTGAAGGACCCGTCCTTATATATAAAAGATAGGGAGGGGTCCAAAGAATCACCTTGGGGCATTCGAACTTGACACCATAATTTTAAAAGGGAAAGCTGCAGAATCCATGACTTGACATCTGAATACATCAAAGTAGAGCTAATCATTTTTTAAAAATGTTATATGATCTATGGGGGTCCTTCTATAGTTGATCCTCTGGTTGAAGAGGGTTTTTTTTTCCTGATAGCTAGAAAAATTACTTCAGTAGAGGCTCGATTGACCGGGTCAATAAAAAGGAGACATGGGACCTTCAGATCCTTGAATAGTTCAAATCCTTATGGTAAAAGAGTAGGGAACGTGAAAAAAGGCCGGTGTTTTTGCAATTTTTATAGCGAAACTTTTTTTGGCCAAAATAAATAAAATATTGCTTCATTACAAACATATAGAGTTTAATTTTCTTCACATTTTGATATCAATAGCTGTTGAATTTCTATTATGATTATAGCGGCATTAAACGAAACTTTTTAATTTAAGAGAAAAAGTTGTCAAATTCCAGGACCTTCTCGACAACTATTCAACAACTGTTGATATCACCATGTGAAGAAAATTAAACTCAATGTTTCTACTGGAGAAATAGTTGTTTTATTTTGACCAAAAAAAGTTTTGATATAAAAACTGCAAAAACACTTACATTTTCTCGTGTGCCCTAAAACCCTACCTTAAGGATATTATAGATTCGAAGATTTACGAAAATTTCAAATTGTAGTTACATAAATAAATAGCTTATAATTTTAAATTTGGAATCAGAATTAGTTTTATAGAATTTTTATACTGCTTATTGGTAGTCTTGACCGACATAATTATAGGAAAAACTTAATAAACCGATCCAAGACCATGTATTTACTATTTAATTTAATTTATGAACTGGGCCCGATTCGGTGATCGAACGTTTTAGAGGAAGGATTCCCAAACTTTTTAGACCTAAGGAGCCTTTGTACCAGAAAAAATATAGGCTGGAGCGCTCATGAACATGTTTATACTAATATTATAAACATTCAAAAAAGCGACACTTACATTTTACAAGTACAAAATTAAAAAAAAAAAAAAAGGGGGGGGGAACATCACATATTCTGGATGTGCTTTTGAAAAATGTCCTTTATTCAGATTTGAAAAAAATCGGCAATCATATATTTTTTTAGTTTGAAAAGTCTAAAATGGCCCTATGGAGCCTGGGTTAACTATGGCGTAGCCAAAGTGCTCCTCGGAGCACAATTTGAAAAACGCAGGTATAAGGCAGTTGTATTCAAAATGGGGTACGTAAATATTTCTTAGGGGTTACGTAAAGTAAAATAGTGTGTATATATATACAATTTTAAACTTATTGTTCAATACATTATTTTGGATGTAATTTGTTTTATAATATTTAGCCATAGTGGCTCTAAAGAAAAATAAACAAGCCAAGAAATGCGGTGACCACAGAATTATCAGCCTCATATATCATATGGGGAATATTGTGGCAAGAATACTCAATTGGTGGCTGGAACAGAAAATATAAAGTGTGTTGAAAGAAGACCAATTTTGACTCAGAAAAGGAAAATGAACCGGAGATACTGTAGGGATATGCTGATAATAATTTCAGAAAGAGTACTGGAAGTCAAAGAAGAGATCTACATTGGTTTCATCGACTGGTAAAAGGCGTTAGATAGAGTGAAGTGGAGGAAACCGATGGAAATACTCGAGCAGATCGGAATAAACTGGAGGGACAGAAGACTTATTTGCAAACATGTACCTGGAACAGCGAGTAAAGGTGAGGCTGAATGATGGAGAGACCAACAACGTAGAGATAGGAAGAGGAATGAGGCAGGGATGCTGTTTGTCACCCAGTCTGTTCAATTTGTATGGAGAGTGGCTACTCAGAGAAGCCCTGGAGGAATGTGGTAGTTTCAGGATAGGAGGGCATGTCATCAACACAATAAAATACGCAGATACTCTAGCATTGCTGACCAAAAATAGAGATAAATTTCAGGAAATGATGGACTGGCTGGTGGATATAGGTAGACGATATGGCATGGAATTCAACATTGAGAAGTCAAAAATGATGGTTATTTCCAAAAATGAAGAGCCGCTAAAAATCTAAATTAAAAACCAGGAGTTGGAAAACACAGAACAGTTAAAGTACCTAGGAGGTCTGCTGACAAAGAATTCCTACTGCACCAAGGAAATTAGGCCGAGGATCGCCATGGTCAAGGAAGCTTTAAACAAGAAGAGGTTACTACTGCTGATCAACAAGTTGAGTTTGGAACTGAGGAAGAAACTGATAAGATGCTACATTTGGGATCATCACGCTGTATGAAGCAGAAACTTGGATTTTTAAGAAGATGGAAAAGAAATACTCGGAGAGCTCCTAAATGTGGTGCTGGAGAAGACTTGAGAAGATCGGGTGGACAGACGGTGTGATACATAAAGAAGTTCTAAGAAGAATGGGTGAGAAGAGAACCATTGTAAATGTGATTTTTCGGTAAAAAGTAAACTGGATCGGACATATCCTTAGGAGGGAGGAAATGTCTTCTGCACGACATCATAGAAGGAAAGGTTAAGGGAAAGAGGAGCTTAAAAAAGAATGAGGAATCAAATATTAGATGACTTGAAGAAAAGAAGAAAATTCTGGGAGCTCACGGAGGAGGCAGAGGACAAGGCGAAGTGGTGGTCTAAGTCCACTGACACAAGGACTGGACCTGTTTTAAGACAACATCTAATATTAGTAATATAGAATATATATATATATATATATATATATATATATATATATAACTTGCATTATGAACCAACAACCTTGGGGGTACAAAATTTAAGAGAAAATTATATATGTGGGTACGTGAACCAAAAAGGTTGAATACCACTGGTCTTAAGCTAGGTACACATGACACAAATTCTTATACAAAAATTGGTGCAAGAAATTCTACAATAATTTGGTCACATTGATTGCATACATGTTTTACCACATGACTGTTTACACGGCAAATACGATTGCACAAAACATACTGAGCATAATATATGAATAGTTACAGATAGTAAAAATTGATAAATATATAGTATATATTCATAATTTTATATATAATATAACTTACATGTAATATAGGCATAGTATAATAAATATTTATAATATTAAAAACAGGTAACTTTTGAATTTGTATATACAATATATATTAAATATATATATACAATTTTAAACGTTACCTGTTTCTAATAACAATTTCATGCTTAATAAACACTCTGTAATCTATTCAAACAAATTTTCTGTCTAGCAGACAAGGTTATCTATGTTTGCAACTCAAAAGTGGTACAGTAAAAATGGCCGCAAAAGGATGTGTTCTCTTCCCCACAAGGTACAAGATATTGCATACAAAAGGTCGTATAAAGCAGATAGCTCTTGTACAATCTCTAAAATATTTTAGGTCCATGTACATATTTATTACTTTTATCGTGACATTGACTTTATTTTGTTTTTTTAGATAAAATTACAAATATGTTAGTCAAAATTGCGTTTTTTCTTGCAAGTCTTCTTTTGATTATTATAATTATTAATTAAATTTTGTATAGCTAGCAATACTATTATTAAAATTAGTACAAGTAAAAATCTTGATTAATTAAAAGTATACATTTTATATTTGAAGGAACCTTATGTAAATCAATTGCCCCCCTCGACAACAGGCCCTTGGTCTGCCCTTGCTATGAACCAATTTACAATCCAGCCCCATCCTTCCTTCTTATCAAATTTGTAGAAATACACCATTCGGGAGTGTTATACTTTTCGTAAAGGACTTATTTTTTAGAAAAAGAATGCTTGATGAGATACAAACATTCTTGGGGAAAAAAAGAGAGAGAGGTTGGACTCTTTTATTATTATTTTTATTATTTTAAATAATAAAAATAAACCAAGTCAACGGGTTTTTTTTTAAATTTTAAATAACAAAAATATTGAATTTTCGTATGTGGTCACCTCAGTGTTTTAAGATTTCCATATGGCCCTTAAGATCAAACGAGTTTGACATGTCTGGTTTAAGGCATCACACTCCCATTTGACTGGACTTAGGTCACCATTAAATCGTTTGACTTTGCTTTTACGCAAATCTTGAAGTTTTTTTTCTATTTTACGTATTAATAAAATGTATTTTGCACTTTTGATAAAGAAACTAAATAGTTCATTGGTAGCTGCAGACTTTCCAGAACATTGTTTGGCAACTGAGCGGATTTTGACTGATCAACATTTTGTTATTGTAATAAGTTTGAGACCGCATCCACGAACTTAAAAATATTTGAGACTCGAGAAGGAATACAGAAAATGGAGTTTTAAAGTAATACTACTACTACTACTATTAATAATAATAATACTTATCACCTCGTTTTACTACCCGTTAGAGTTTTATGCTTAAGTATGAATTACGATAATGGGATAGGAATTGGGAAGGTTGAATGTACAGGAAGTGAACCCACATTTACGTGGAGGGAGAGTGGGAAAACATTTAGGGAAAACCAGTCCCAATTCACCCGAGTGAGATTCGAACCTCGGTCTCCCCGTCCTCAGCAGTCTAGATCAACATTAAACCAGCGCGTTAGCTAACTAAACCAACGAGGTGGATATTAGAGTTAAAGTACTCACCATATTTAAAATATATATATATAT
The DNA here is from genome assembly GCA_902151425.1 of Timema shepardi. NCBI lineage: Eukaryota > Metazoa > Arthropoda > Insecta > Phasmatodea > Timematidae > Timema > Timema shepardi. The sequence continues at coordinate 15,643 of CABFVX010002162.1, read as the reverse complement.
ATATATATATATTAGGTCACACAACATATCCTACGGATGAGGAAGTTAGTGTTGAGGAAAAGTTCCCCTACTCACGTGGAGCTATAATGAGAAAAAATTTAGTATAAACAGCCTCAGCTCCCTCCGACGGGATCTCAACCCTGACCTGCCTATCACTGGTGATTCAGACCAAACAAGCTTGGCGTTTAGTCCGCGTACCACCGATGAGAATGTTAGACGTTTTAATTATTTTTTTAATGCCTAATCTCCTATATTTAAGGTCGGAGTCTAGAACACATCTTTATATTGATACATAATTTGACATAATTTAAAAGATGAAAAATAAAAGATCGCCTGGGGGAGGGGGAGTAAGACTTCCATGGAAATGTATTGAACGTTGATCGATGAAGACTTGCCCGCTTTTTCCCCGGAGTTCAGCGCCAGTCTGTGTGCCCCCGAAAACTCTAAATGTCAAAGGGTCACGGACTTTGAGGGCAGTGGAGTTGGGGGAAGGAACGATTGTCTCTATACCCCCAACCTTCTTATAAAAATAAAATAAATAAAACTAAGCGATATTCTGAAGTTTTTCAGACAGGAGTTCATCTTCTAGGGGTTTTTCTTTTGTAAGTTCTTTTTCAACTACTAAGTGCTTCCTTGGACGGGAAATTGAGAGATGAGAAAAGGGATGCGATGTATGAGATGGCTGAAGGAATTTGTGTACAGGAATAGGAGGGCAAACACAATTCGACAAGCTTTTTATATAAATAATCAACTAAGTAAACTCGAAGCTATCGACTTGTACTTGATTAAATTAAAACTGAATGATTAAAATAAAACACATAAGATTATCCTCCGAAAATTGCAAATATTGTTTTAAACTTACCGAAGGTTTGTTTAGATATGATTTTCTAGCCTCCGAATTAAAGTTAGATTCCTTTTTACCTCTGTAGTGAACTAATATATTATTAAATATTATAACTTAAAATTTAAAATTCGTGAGTCAATGAGCTTCTTTTTTCTTTTGTGCATTGCGTCTTACAACCCGTTCTATAAATCCATTTATCCACACCAATGCGGTAAGGATGAGAACTGCAGAGTTGTATAGAAAATAAGCCCGCATTTGCGTGTATGAAGAGTGGGTATTCATTTAGGAAAAAACCCACCCAACCTGTATCCGAACCCCGATCTCCCAATCACTGGCAATTCAGTACATCCCGAGAGTGAATCCTCAGAGTACATAGACTGTGCGACCACCGAGGCTGGTGATAAGCTAAATTCAAATCTTAGGTCAAACAAATGCACACGAAATGTATAAGACAATACAACGAAAATGAAAACTTCATATGTATTCTGTTAGAGTATTGATTTATGTTTATTAAACTCCATTCCCTAAAGGGGTGGAAGGAGGCAAACCCCTCCCCCTTCTTGACCTAGCCCCCGGGTGCCCATATTCGACGCATTCTTTCTCTGAGAGAATAGGGTATCACAAGAGAAAAGTATTTTCATATGGTACTACACTTATACACTTTTTTTTAGTCACCCATTCGCCCTTTCCCATTGTTAATATGGGTAATAAACGTCGTATTTTTGGTCTGTACCTGTCGTTTAAAATCGTCTGCACCAATGTTTGAATTCTGGGAGAGTCGCCTCAAAACTCTGTCGCATGTTTCAAGCATACTTTTGAAATGTTTTATTCTTATATTTTCTGCTTAGAGTGTCATTTCAGCTCCAATTTGCATTTTTAGATGTGTCTAGAATAAATGCATATTTACATTAAATTAAGGATGATTGAAAACGTAGACATGTTTGCAATAATGTTACCAAAAAGTAAAATACTTAAAACTATAACAAAATAATTTTATTTAAATAAAATACCGAGATTCATGTTTCATAAGACATTAATTTATTTCGTTAAAAAATTTTTTATCAAAAACTTGGATCCGGAGCCATGCCTAAACATTTATTTTGGAGGGCAAGGGGGTTTTATAGTAAAATTTTAGTAGAAAAATGACCTTCCAGAAGGCTCTTCCTACCAACATTTTACAAGAGCTTTGTTCACTGGGTGATGAAGTCCCCCAATAGTGGATAGCAGGGAATCAGTTGACATTAAATTCGCCTTGAACCATTTATAATCTATTTTAATCAAAATTGGAGCTTCAATTGCTAGGTATTTTAAAAGACTCTTAATTAGCTACTAACCTAAACATTTAGTAGTACAAAAATACATTATTACTAAGTAAGACGTTGCTAGTCAGATGTTTTTTAACATAGTTTTTTATCAGTAAAATATTGTAGGCTTATTGATTTGCGTTGGCTGTTTTTTAATCTACTACAAATTAATTTCTTTCAAATTAAAATATGAAATTAAATTTGATCTGCTGAAGTGCGTCCTTGAGAGATATAATTTAAATTACCTAAGTTACTTAACGTGTACTTTCTGAAACAATTGGTTATATAATTAATTACACGACTTTCAAACTAACTTCACTCTATAGCATATACAACACCCAGTCCTCCAAAAAACGTCAATTATAATTCATTACTGTGAAAGAGAGGCGCTCCCTATCTATCCCATCACTATAAATCCTCTGGCAGTGCTTGTAACAGAACTCGGGACTCTTATCTCGATAGCTAGACGTGATGCTTATTTAACTTAGTTATCGGGCCACATAACCGTACAATTTTAATTTGATATTTTTGGTCCTTTAGGGCCTAGTAAAATACCTTTTGGTCGAATGTCTCTCTTCAATATCTAGCTAGTTTAAATGACCATGGTGATTAATGACTAAAAGTTTCAAACCCGCATTGGTGAGGACGTGAACCAAACATCAAGCTCATCTAGTCTGGTTTGACGGTGACGGGAGTTTTGGGGTTCATACAAATTCGGATACACTTCTTCCAAATCATACCTTTTTTAGCAACACGTTTTATTACCCACTCGGGTTGTGCGCTTATGTACTAATTATGCTAAATCGCTAGGTATGAGGAAGGTTGAATTTAGAATAAGTGTACTCACATTTGTATGTAAATAGAGTGGGAAACCATTTAGGGAAAACCACTCTCAGTACACCTGACAGAGATAGAACCACTTTTACCCCGTCATTGGCAGTCTAGTCTATTGCGAGAGTAGTGCCTTAAACTATGTAGCCACTGAAGTGGGTATACCTTACTCACCCCTACCTCTACCTACCCCATTAGTGCAATTAAAAATGCATATAACCTGGACGGTTAGTAAGAAGTGATGGGAAAATAAGAAAAGTTTTTTTGATCTTTTATAACAGTTCAATAAAGTTTTTCGTGACCTCTCACCTCCTCTGGAAGCATCCTACGCTCCCCCGAACCCAGAATGGGTGCCACTGTTCCAAGCGAAGTTTCACTTCCTAGCAATTTATTCCTCCAATGGGGGATTGGACTGGCCACGGAGATAATCCCTCGCTCGAGTTAAGTTTATCGGCCAATTTCTCACTCTAATATAAGGTGAAGTTACACGAGTTATTGGAGGTTAACCCCGTGGTTTTCGATGTTTCCCGGAGCGTAATCGCTCCCCAGATATTCTCCAGCTGATTTCCCAGGAGAATCTCGACTCCAGGAGGACCATGCCCCTTGTTCCCCCGGCCCAGCTGAGGTATAAGATTCGCTCGTCTCGCTAGAGGCCTCAAACGGGGTTGATACCTGCTACACGTGGGGAAAGGCGTAAGTCATTCTCATATTTTCCGGGCTTTGCCATTGATAAGTGAGCTCTGGATTCGATTCATGGCCAGGTGTACTGGGTAGGGATTACAACCCATCCAGTATTTTGAGAGATTGTCCCCTCCCCCCTACCCTGCCAACAAACAGAAGGATTAGAGATGCTGAACAAATTCCCCATTTTCACAACAATCCTAATTTAATATTTACAGTAAAATATCCCTTAATAGACACACCTGAATTTATTCATAGTGGACAGTCTAAATTTCCCAGGCAAAATAACATGGTGAAACAACTTCTCAATAACGAACATGAACACTGTTAGAGACGCATATCTATGCCAGGTCATAAGTATGGCCGTAGCCTAAGAATCTTTAAACGTTGGACTGTAGGCATACCAGAAATGCCATTGTTTTGCGTTAGGGGACGGCCAGACTGGGCGAGCGCGCTTGAAAGATAGAACTGGTTCTATTTTTCAAGTGCACGCTCTCAACCCGGTACAGTCTAGTTTACAGGCGCTGGGCAATATTATTGTATGTTGGTTCATTGAGTGCTAGGAAAACTTCTCATTTTGACAATTTTATTACTATCGATAGGTTTAGCACACTTGCTACTAACAGCCTAATTTAATTGGTAAGATCATAAACCATACCTATATATGTAAAACTTATATGTTAAATTACTTCAATATTCTAATCAAAGTAGGTATTTACAAATAAGCATCACCATTAGCGTGGGGAGAGGATGAGAAAATGACAACAATGTATCACTTGTTAAAACCCACCCTTAGTTCACTGAGCCAAGATTCGAACCTTTGCCTCCTTGTCAACAACTATCGAGATATTTTTGCTAATCACGCGCTCGCTCGCCAGTTTGGCCACTCAATCACTCACACGCTCGCTCGCACGCTTGTCGGTCTAGCCGAACCCTTAGGTGTGAGCAGTCCCATCTGGCCGCTCTAGGGAAAGTTTATAAAATAGCCAACAGGGCCGTATCTCCACTCCTTTCCAGCCATCGGCGGGGTTTGTTCCAGCAGCTATGCTCATAGGCACATGCCGAACCTAATATTACCTATTGTTCACATTTAATTTGATATATTTGCATATTGTTTTGTACATCATGCAAGCTGGATAGTAAGCTACGTACAAAATCCACAGATTATAGATCAATATATAGATAAAACAGTGTTCAAGCACTATGGTTTGTTTAATTCTTTCAAATATTTTTCTAAGAAACAAACACTTCATGATAGCGAACAATTTTTTTTTCCGTGATGTGTCCACTATTAAAAGATTTCACCCAAAGTTTATTCTTACGTTTTACGTTTTAGAGCATAAATGCTCTGCTATTAATTTTTTTATTTGAGTTAGGTTTTGGTGACCCCGACGTTGAGGGATGGACATAATATTTTTTTATGAGTCTATAAAATAGAATTGTCAAGGGTATTCCCTTAAGTAGTTTCTCACACAACCTCACCGGAGCATTAGGGTGCATTTCCTCTAAATACAAATCTCTACCTCATTAATTTATATATATGCTGTTAGCACGGTTAGATAGTGAGACGCAGCGCAATAAAAAAACACTTAAAATTTGATTTTTTTTAACTATTCATTATTCTACCTCAGTTATTTCACCATGCGCGTATTTATATTTATCATCCTCTCCCAAGTCTTAGCCCACCGCTGACACCAAATTGCCAAACATTTTATATCTTATTTGGAGGCAAGGAAACGGGAGCGAAACTAATTTACAAGTTTTATGGCGTGTTTTACGGTTGATTTGCGGCATTTATCGGGCTATTCCAAATCCTTTGGAGGGGTTTACTCTTTAAATTATTTTTTACACTTCATTTATATCGAACTGTAGCACTCAGTCCCGGCATAATTGATGACACACTAGAGGAGAGGGGTTGGTGAAACCACAGTGATAGATTACACTTTGGGAACCAACCTCGATTTCACCCGACCTATATTCGAATTTAGCTCTCCCCTTCACCCGGCAATCAGTCTCTTGCGATTCTGATGCTGTGGAGGAAGGTGGAGGTATGTTGGTTTCTCTACGTATGTGTGTGTAATGAATCACGATGGCATACCTCAAGAGTTAGAGCTTGCCGGGACTCGAACCCGGGATGTTCCTCTCTATCCCGCTATGGAACGTGCGGCTGCCAAGTGGGAAGATGAGCAAGGAAGGGGGGTCCCTTGTGATGGACTGAACTGGGATGACACACATCCTCATTACTGTGGGTCTCCAAGGGTCAGCACAGACCCCGACAGATTAGTAGGAGTAATACAGCTGAGACCCAGACAGTCCGGCCGTGGTTTGCGTTATGTGCTGATTAAATGATATTTGAATAAACGCGTTGTGATTCAAATGGTATTTGGGTGACCACTTATTGATTAAAATGGTATTTAAATACACACGTGGGGATTCAATGTAATTTGGATGACCGTGGGGTGATACCATGTCATTTTAATGACTACGGGGGATAAAATTATACTTGAATGTCTAAGTGGGGATTAAATAATATTTGGATGAATATCTAGAGAATACATTGTATTAGAATTACCACTTGTTTTCATGGTATTATGATGAACACGTGGTCATTAAATGGCATTTTAATGAAAATTTGGTGATTATGCTTTATTAGGATGAACATGCGGATAGTAAATATTATTTTAATGAACACGTTGTGATTAAATGTTGTTTAAATGACCACCTGGAAATAAATTGTATTTTAATGAACACGTTGTGAACACATTTTGTTTGGATGACCGCATGAGTATAAAATGATATTATAATGACAATTAAATGGTATTTTTATATAAAAAAAATATTTAAATACAATAGTATAGATAAATGTTTGCGTGGTGATTATAAGGTATTTAAATAAGTAAGCACATGTTTAAAAAAATTAAAATGGTATTTAAGTAAACACATGATTAAATAGTTTTTAAATGCCACGTGTTGATCAAATTACAATTAAATTATCACTTATCAATTCACAAATTAATTAATCACCACGTGGTCATTTAAATTTCAGTATATCATATACTAAACATCTAGTCCCAGATATTTACTAATTGTATAGCAAGACCTACAAACTAGCTTAACCTAAAGCAATTCGTCTAATACCACACACACAGCCCTAGCTCTTAGATATTTAATAATTGGAAATCAGGATTTACAAACTAACTTAACAGCGAGTAGTATCTCTAATGTTACTTACCAAGTTCTAGAGCCCAAATATTTACTAAATGTATCACGGAACTTATATATAGGGTCGGTCAAAAGTATTGTAGAAATATAAAATATGTGTAAAACATTACAAAAATAATATATTTTTCCGGGCTATTGTAGATGAATATTAGGAATTTAGAATTTATTTATTTGATTTCTATTACTATTCGCCGGTGGCACCAATTTTTTAAACTGTACTTTATAAGCAATTGCTCTATTATTACGGCTCAAAGAACATACCGTCGTGAAAACAATGTTAACGTCACCCCTTTCAGAGAACGTCATCCATAGCTCTGTAGCACAATTTCTAGAAAATGTTAAGAGTGGAGGATAGAACTAAAGATTTATCTGATTACCAAACCCTTCCTTCACCTCTGAAAATACATCTTGTAAATGTGGGGAATGCCAGGCCTCCACAGTGGTTCGGATTTCCACGTTAAACTGTAGGTCCTTCATTTCATCTCACAATCACCCTACCATTACACATTAGCGTAAGGGCGTATAACCCGAACGGGTGGTAAAACGCGGTGCTAATAATAATAATGATGATAGAACTAACAGCAAGAACGCAGCAAACAAAACTGAAACAGTAATTCACTACACCTTGAGTTGTCCACGAAAGTCTTCAAGGCAACACTGTTTAGAGCAGCGATTTTCAAACTGAGCTTCGCGAAGCCCTTTGGTTCTGCTATAGTTCTCTAAGGCTTCATGATGCAATTTTAGATTTATATTTGCTTTCCACACTATTAAATATCATCAGTAATTAGGATTGCCAATTTCCCAAAATTTGAATCAAGGACATTTGCCAAAGGTGCAGCCAGTACACTAAGACAAGGCGAGGCAAGGCATGACACGGGAAAAATTTCATTTCGAGGAAAATATGTATATGAACAAAAGGAAGCATGTCCACTAGTGGGCGGGAGAGCGAAGGAATCAGGCATGTTAATATTTGTTTCGGAACATTCCGTACGTCTTCGAGAGGTCTCGGGTAGCTCTCTCGCGGTGAGTTTGGATCCAGAAGCCTACAAGTGGGCGGGAGGTGTTTATTCCTTTTCGCAGGAATGTAAATCAAGGCCAAAACATATTTGTATCGTTGTCTTAGACAAAGTTGCTATGTACGCTGTTGCTGCTGAAAATTAAGCCTGTGCTCAAAGGCAAGTTTTTGAGTGTCACGTTTCGCTAGCTAGCATTTTGGATAAAGCACGAATTCAAATTATTATTAAAACATCTTTACTAATTGCGTGACCACTTCATTCGATGCCATGCCTTACTTCTAGTGGGTGTTCAGCTTACCGTTTGTTTTAAAGTTGTAAAATTTAACTGTCGCTGTTGAATGTTCACAATATATTTCTGATTTATGGAATTTCCATGAGGTTCATTTTGAGAAATGGGATCAGGTGTCATCTGTACCAGATTCAGCGTGTGTAAGAACTTCTTTCAAACGACTAATGAAGCACGGTTTCAGTTTTCAAGAAATGTTGTAATTATGGTGGTCGAGGCAAACAAGATTTTTAAGATTATAATTTCTGATGAAGCTAATTTAATTTAGGAAAATTTATTAATAAACAAAATGGTAGAATGTGGGATACGGGAGATCAAAAAACAATGTAACCCAGTCCAATGAATCACCAGCACCTGACTTTATGGTGAGGACTTCTGCATGCCATGTAAACCACGAAAAATACCGTCCCATGATCCATACCTTTCTGAGGAAAACATCTAAATATTTTGTTTGGTAACTAAAAGCTAAATACCCGGGGAAGGGAAGGTGACTGATATAATAGCATGGAATGAATCTTTGTTAATCGAATGATGTAGTTTAAAAGGGGTTTCACCACACAGATTGTATTGGCATTTGCATTTTCCTCCTCCACTATTTGTGCTCAAACTGCTGGAGAGCTCCACCCAGTAACGTTATAAACCCACTTGGTTTCTGGCGTTTAGGATTATTATTATTTATTTATTTTGCCAATCATTCAAGCGTCCTGAATACAGTACAAGCAAACTTATAATTTTTTTTTTTGCAAAGCCTGGAAAAGTCAGGGAATTTATAAACAGTAAAAGTGAAACCCCGACCTTCCTCATTTCTAGCCAATTAATTTAATAAAAATGTGCATAGTCCGGGTGGTTAATAAGATGCGCCTGTAAAAAAAATCCTCTATTTTGCAGTAATGTAATTATTCACAATTCAATTGTACTCTTTTTGTCAGTGTTTGATTACAGCATCCCCAGGTTTTTTTTAGGTCAATAGGACCCGAGCTCTATCGTTAATAGAGGACACTATTGGCATTTTCATTGGGAAGGATCCTTCCGACAGAGCATCCTCTGTAGCCGATGACCTACTTCCCCCTCCTTCACCCCATCACACGAGTTTCTCTCGTGACCTTGACACATATCTCCTCCCCCTTCCAATACCCTGTCGCTAAGGTCCCGGTAATTTTTCACTTCAGAGAGGCTAGAAGTGAGAACATCAGCAGAGAATAATCATGCCCTTCCATGTAGCTCAGGGGTTCGGGGACCGACTAAGAACGAACTTTAAAAAGGTGCTTAGTTTAGTTATATTGTGAGATGTGATTAAAACCACACCTCAATCGGGGGGCACCTATTTCTTGAGGCGTCAATCTTGTAATTAGCTGAATTGCTGGTTACGCGGGAGTTCAAAGTTTATATCTCGTACGGGTGCATTGAAGGTGGTTTTTCCCCCGTGTGATTTATCGGTCTAGTTTAAACATCCCCTCTGGATGCTAATGCGGTTACATTTCCTCTAAATGTAACAGCGTGATAAAAAATTTAAACGTTTTTGGTGGTCAATATTGCCCAAGTTTTTCAATTTTATTACTGTTATAAAGGAATAATACTACTAACAAAATGTGGCAGCTTCAGATTGTATGACTTGAAATAAGAGAAAATATACATGCAAATAGTTTTGGTAAATTTTGAAACTGTCACATAATGTTTTTTATACCCGTTCAAACTATCCAAATATCTTACACTATTGGAGTAGAAATGAGGAAAGTAAAATAATAGGAAATGTACCCACATTTACGTGAAGGAAGAGTGGGAAACCAGTTAAAAAAACCATAAGTATAATAGATCGAGATTTGAACCCTGACTTCCCCCTCATCGGTAAAACGGACTACATGACACTGACATTCGGTCCTCGTTCGATGTGGGATAGAGGCATTCTGTGCTCGGAAGATGACCCTACCGAAAATTACTCAGAATTTTTTAGAGCTGATAAAAACAAAGTTTTTTTTAATTGTTACGATTATTACTTAAAGTTATTTTTCCCATGCTCCACGTCCTAGTGGCCGACAGGGCTATCAACATTTAATCCACTATTAGGTTATACACGGTGAAGGTTTTATTTAGAGAAAATGTACCCGCAATTCCGTGGTGGAAATGTGGAGAACCACGCAGGGAAAAGAACAGCTTTAGCACCCACTTTGGTGGCCGCATGGCTTAAGGCAGTGATTCCCAAACCCTTGGTCGTGACCCAAATGAGGATCAGGGAAGGTTTCGAATATTTTTTTTCAAACATTATAAAATATTACAATTACGACCACTTCAGCATATTGATACATTATGAATAAGTTCTGTCATACTAACAATAGCGAAGGTGTTAAAACAACGTTTTGACAGTCTCCTGTAGGGCTTACTTTGAATTCTGGACCCACCTTTCAGGTCTTGTAACGATCAAGATCCTCAGAATGATTTGCATAGCACTCAAAACTAGAGTAACCTCGATGCGTTTCTGCGTTCCTAGAAGAGTACTCGCTAGCCGTTCCGTCTTATGGCGGTGGTAATATCCAAACCAGCAAGAAGAAAAATAAGAAGTTTGACCGCCATTTTGAAGGTGTACTGGCTTTTGTTTTGTTTACTTCATAGCTTAACATTATGATAATATTGGTCTGCAACTTAATTTTTATTTATTTATTCATGTGTTATTTTATATTTATCTTTTAATTTATTATGAGCTATTTTTCTTTGATGCTTCATCAAATTCTAACTGGTTATCAAAATATTTCGCAACAAAATAAATAAACTTGTTCATTTTTAAATTTAGGTGCTATTAATATTATATCGATATGAATTTATATATATATTTAGCACCACATTTTGCCACCTGTTAGGTTATGCACATATATACTAATTAGGTTAATGAGTTAAGGACGAGGAAAAATGAAATGTGTAAGTGTACCCGCATTTGAATGGAGAGAAAGTGGAAAACCACCCTCTATACACCCAACTGGGATTCTAACTCAATCCAAATCTTCTTGTCATCGACATTCTAGTTTATAGCGAGAGTGATGCCTGAGACAATGCGGCCACCGAAGCAGATTTTTTTCATAATTTTTCAAGTGTGCTTATTTTTAATAATTTTTGAATTAAAAAACAAAAGCTATGAAGGTTATTAAAAATTATATAATAACTATATTATAATATATATAATTTTATCATAAAAATTATATAAAAATATTTATTTTAAATATATATATTACATATACAATATAGGTATATATATATATATAATTTAAATATTAATTAATTCTGTAATAATATATTTAATAATAGCTAATGTTTAGGTAATATAAATTGTCACTTTATATTGCATAAACGTTAGTTTTTAAGGTCTCTTAAATTTGAATTCTTACGATTTTTCATTAGAAATTACTAAGAGTTGTACAATTTTACAAAACTTTCCTCTTAATTTTTGTGATTTTAAAGCTATTCTGATTTCATAAATGGTTGATCTATAATTTATTTAATAGTACAAATGGACTTGATTAATTTTTAAAATTCCACTTTCTTCATAAGATTACATTGTAGACTCTGACGTCATACCCCCACAATGGCTCACCGCGAGTACTCATTATATCTAGGTTATTCTACTCAAAACTAGGAGAGCTCGCCTTCAAAGTGAAGCAGCATCATGGTTGTTGTGTCTGTAAAAATAAGTTGTTTTTTTCACTTAACATATTTTTATGTGAAAATTTAGTGTAATTTTCTAACTGTGCGGTTAAAATGTTACTGAAATTGATTGAATTTGTTGATAACATTTACTTACTTACATCCATTATTGTTTCCAGCCTGTATCCTGGGCCAGTTTTTTTATTCAAGCCGTATATTTTCCATTACCGGCCTGCTAGGCCTATCGTAGCTTCCTTCATCTGTCTTATAATATTATATATATGCCTTTAAATATTTGTCGAAGTTATGGCGTTAGCATTGACTTCCACTTAACCAGCGTTTAATACACCATACAGTACACTATTACATTTAATGAAAACAAACAAATTTTAATACAGGAATATTCAAATAAGTAAAAAACCTTTCGCACGCTCATTCATACACTCATTTAAAGTTCAAGTAGTTTCAAGAACTCAGTTAAGACTAGGACAAGCACCACATCCAGTCCCCAGCCTTTAATCCATCACCGTGAAAGGTTAAACCCACAGTTAACCAATAATAAACTTGTCCGCCATGCTGGGAATCGAACCCCTAGCACAGTAGACAGACATGCTACTAACTTAGCTAAGGTGATTGATTGATTGATTGATAACATTTATCGATACAAAATAAAAACTCAATAGAACTTTCTCCAAGAATGAAACAACATTATAGTGGCCACTGAAATAAGTTTTTTTTGTTACTTACTGAACATTTTAACAAGGTCACGTGTTCATTAGAAATGGTGCTTTACATTTCATTTGATCATAAAGCCATTGAAATAATTCAACTTTCGTTATTTAAATTAATCCAATTAAATGATTTTAATAAACACTAATATGATAATAATAGGCAATTGAAACTACATGTATTTTTGGTCGCCAGACCGGGAAAATATTATGTATAGGGTCGCGATCAAAAAAGTTCGGTGACCACATGGTCTAAGGCGCTACTCTCCCAATAGACTAGACTGCTGATGACGGAGAGATCGGGGCACGAGTCTAGGTCGGGTGTACCAAATATGGTTTTTCATAAATATTTTTCCACTCTCCCTCCACGCAAGCAAGGATACACTTCTTCTAAATTCAACCTTCCACATTCCTAACCCATTAGGGTTATGAGTGCATATACGCATAATCAGAACTGGTAGTAAGACGCGGTGCTAAGAAGACACTACAAAAAATAGCCTTAGCATACACGACCGGGATTCAACCCCTGACCTTACCTAAGGTCCATATGATATATCCTAGTATCAGGCGTTAATCAATCTTCCAATATACAAATTAACAAGTAGTTTTGGTTGAATGGGGGATTGGCTGACCACCGAATCTAGATTTTATATTCGGCCCTTAGTTTATTATTATTATTATTATTATTATTATTATTATTATTATTATTATTATTATTATTATTATTATTATTAGCGCCGCGTCTTACTACTCATTCGGGCTATATGCATTTACGCTAATGTGTAATGGAAGGGTGATTTGGTGAGATGAAATGGAGGACCTACAGTTTAACATGGGATTCGAACCACGGTGAAGGCCTAGAATTCTGCACATGCACAAGTTGTGATTAATACACGTCTTGTCAGAGGTGAAGGAAGGGTTTGGTAATCAGATAAATCTGTGCCGGGACCAAGGATTGAACCCCAGACACCAGCACAAAAGTCCGAAACCTTACCCCTAGACCACCAGGTCTTAGTTCACAAGTCTTCTGGTGCGGGTAAACATAGGGTTAATGAATTAATTTTTTTTTTTGGGGGGGGGAGTATTTAACGTGCTCTTTCTGACATGACTGATTATATCCTCACACAACTTACAAACTAATTTAATTCTAGGACAAAAACAACATCCAGTTCTTCCACCGTTAATTCACCATTATGTGAACGGAAACATTAATTTCACAAATGTTAAACTCTTCGGCCTGGCCGGGAAACAAACCCAGGACTCTTAGCTTTGCAGAAATACGTGCTACCTACTTAGAGCGAAGGGGTCAGACTGTATGTAGCAATTAATTAGTGTTGTGGCTCTATGATCGTTATTAAATGTTAAATTATCCGCGGAGGCGGATATCTGGTTAAGTTTTCGAATGCCGATCGAGGTATTGTATCCATCTGTACAGGACTCTAGAGATAAACGTCAGTTGACCAATATATTTATGTTTTTATAAAATATCTATATTTTATAAATATAAATATATACCATCGAGCCTTACTACTCGTTCGGGCTATATTCCTATGTACAAATTACACTAATGTGTCAGGGATTAGGCAGATTTATTTCAGAGGAAGTGTACCCACATTGGCGTAGAGGAATATTAGAACACAATTTAGGAGAAGCCTCTCACAGAACATCTGACCGGGATTGAACCCCGATCTTCCCATCTTTGGCAATTTAGTCTATTGCGAGGATAGCACCTTAGATCATGCAGCCACTGAAGCGGGTAACAAATAATTTAGTTACTAAAAATTTAAATCGTCGGACTCGTAGACTAAACGTCAAGCTCTTCTGGTCTGACTTGCTGGTGAGGGATAGGTCGGGCTTTGAATCCCGGCCTTGTTTACTAAGTTTTTTCTTAAATGGTTTACCAATTTCTTTAGGCATGAATGCGTGTACAATTTATCTACTTTCATAATCTCTACTCGAGTTTGAAGTTTAGTTTGCGTTCCCGTTGAGACGTGTATTTCGTTTCTTAGTAGGAAATATTTTCTAGTTTAAATCCTACGACATTTCTCTAGATGGCAGATTTATTTCTTCTTTTTTTTTACTTTTAAATCAGGACTTGTACTTAATAATATAGAAAGAAAAAGTATTGTAATCATGAACATTTTATTTTTCGAGATTATGATACATCTTGACGTTTTATGTGCCTCCGAACCCAAAAATGAGGATCTTAGCCATTATATCTGTTCCAATATCCATCTGTCTGTTTATGCTCTGGGACTACAGCCGAAATGGTTCGTTGGTTTTTGTTCAAACTTGATATTTACATGATAGATGGGATTCTTTTTTCTTATTTTATTCCAGCCCTCTAATCAAAAATAGCTTACTAATTATTGATTTGGGAAAATTTTACATTTTCAAAAATGTATCTAACGATTTTATTCGAAAGGGGTATCCGTGGAGTTATTTACATTATAAATAAGAAAATATGTCATTTTTCTTTTTAAAAAAATCATTTGAGGTTAGTTTACTGATGACTGATTTTTTGAAAATTTCAACTTTTTCAAAAATGGCTCTCACTATTTTATTTTAAATGGATATTTGGGAGTGTATAAATATGAATGTATGTGTGTTTGTTTTTCTTAGCCCTTTAGGGAGCAAAACATTTTCAAAGTATAATTTTCATTTTATTATTTTATAAGTACTATTGTAATGTATATTGACTGTTGGTATCAATGATTTAGCCAAAAAATATTTAATTATTAAAATATTATGAATTTTGGGGTGGTTACTTGAAAGACCACCATCCTTTCAAGAACACTGTGGGTACCCATCTTGATAGTGGTCACTTAAATAACCACTTACTTTTATTAATGATGATCACATATTGGAAATATTTCAACTTTACTAACAAATTATAAATGGATACATAATTAACTACACTAACATTTGTATTGAGAATATCAAAAATTATAGTTAAAACAATGTCTGAACACAATAAATTGAAACTAAAGTTCAACAGAAAAGTATATTTATTCCATCTCCAAATAAAATTGCTAATGTCAACTAGTCACTATCATCTCACACAAATGTAAACTGTCATCAGTTTTTGGAATGGAAAGGGG
>CABFVX010002161.1:46857-79815 GCA_902151425.1 Timema shepardi | reverse complement strand
TTGGGGGGGGGGGGGGGGGGGGGGAGACCAAAGCGAATGAAATGAGCCTAATAAAAATTCCGTCTCCATCGACATTATTTCGCCTTCTCGTTGGTCGCTGCATCCACAATGGACCAGATCTACGGTCGGCTCACATGAGCAACCGACGCTAATGCAATTTGCAGCCGGGTTTATGTCGGAGCTGGGGCTTGTCTTCTTATTTAAAAATAAAATTTGACTGAAATGAGGAAGATAAAACTCCCATCCCGGAATATTTATATAAAAAAATACATCTATATTGTGTTGTAGAATATGCATAGAAAAACAAGGGGATATGAATATTTGTTAGTGTCAGTTTGTAACAGTTTGTTTAGTTTCGTGTTGTCATTCCGTGCTCTGAGTCTTACTACCCATTTGGGCTATCCGCTTATGTACTGATTACACTAATGGCCTTCAGGCTATATTTAGAATAAGTGTACCCAAATTTGTGTTGAGGGGGAATGTAAAACCACCCCCAATGCACCCCACTGAGATTCGAACCTCAATCTCCCAAACATTGGCAGTATAGTCTGCCGAAGTGGGTGCTAGTCAATGTTGTCAAGGTGAAAATAGTAGATTGGGTGATTGTACTCGTCAGTGGAAGAGGGGGCGTGTTATCATCATGTAAAGTAAACGACTCATATGGTGAACTGCTGATTTTTTCTCTCTCTCTTTATATTTCATACATTTGCGCCTAATTGTGATAAAGCTTAGGGTGCTTAGGTGCGTCAATTTAAGATGCAACACACTTTTTTCAAATTAACTTTGAAATCCCAAAGTCGTCAAGATATATCACGCGTCCTGATATTCTCACTGATTCCCAAAATTCGACAACAGTAAATTTTAGATTCGCAAAAACAGATTTCTAGCCATTATTTATTTTTCCCATGCAAAAACAAAATCACAATAAAAATATATCACCACACCAAAAAAGTGTTACTTACTTTTTTAGTACAGGGAGAACTAAATTAATATAGTTGGCAAGACAAGTAAATTTGGTCAGTACTATCAATAAATTAACGTAGATGTAACATGAACAAAAATTAATTACAGATTAAACTTATTAAACTATAAAATAAGATTATTCCAACACAAGTATGGTGCTGGTAATTAATTAAATACTTTATTAATGCTTACCCACTATATGTGTTTATTGCTACTATTTTTAATTAACCCATTTTCGTATTGTTAACCAGTTTTGGTATATTATACCTGGCTCGCCTTTAAGGTAATTGCTAATCAAATTCCATGTTAATTATCTTGTACTAACAACTACACTATTTCCACTAGTAATTAATTATCGATAGCTCATGTGAGTCATGTTTGCATTTAGTAAGCAAACATTGTCCATTTCAATCTCATTTTCACAACATAAGCAACAATAAATTAGGTGGATTACATTATAACCAGATTCAGTGGTCGCATGGTCTAAGGCACTACGTCCGCAATAGACTAAACTACCGATGACGGGGAATATCGTGGGTCGATCCCGGTCAGGTTCACTGTGGGTTGTTTTTCCTAAACGGTTTCTCACTCTATTTTTCCGCGCAAATACGAGTACAATTCCTATAAATTCAACCTTACTTATTCCTAGACTATTAGCGTCATTAGTACAAAAGGGTATAAACTCGAATGGGTAGTAAGACGTGGTGCTAAATATATCAGATTATAAGCATGAGATATTTCACAATAAATCAACTAATTAAATAGTTACTGTACATTTCTACAGTGGAGGTGACCTGGCGGTCTAGGGGTAAGGTGTCAGACTTCTGTGCTGACGGCCGGGGTTCAATCCTCGGTCCCGGCACAGATTTATCTGATTACCAAACCCTTCCTTCACCTCTGACAAGACATCTTGTGAATGTGGGGAATGCCAGGCCTCCACCGTGGTTCGGATTCCACGTTAAACTGTAGGTCCTTCATTTCATCTCACAATCACCCTACCATTACACATTAGCGTAAGTGCGTATAACCCGAACGGGTAGTAAGACGCGGTGCTAATAATAATAATAATAATAATAATAATAATCTACAGTGGACAAAATACACTTAAAAGTAACTTTAATAACTAACCTTAGGTTGAGTAAAGAAAATACGTGGCTCCCTGTTTCATACGTTCTCGATATTATTTTTACTATTATGTGTTTTGACTTACGACAGGTTCCTTTCTTTTGTCAGTGAAATTAGACCGCCAATGCACCCTGTCCTCTGACTCCTCCTTCAGTTCCCAGAATTATCTTATTTCCTTCGAGTCATCTAGTATTTGAATCCTCCTTCTAACTAAGCTCCTCTTTCCCTCAACCTTCCCTTCTATGTGTCGTGTAGAAGATAGCTCCTCCCAAGGGTGTGTACGATCTAGTTTGCTTTTTACCGAAGAATCACATCCCGAAAGGTTCTCTTCTCACCCACTTTTCTTAGTACTTCTTTATATTTTGTCATCCTGTCTGTTCACCTGATATTTTTCATTTCTTATATCTAGAATGAATTGTAATCGTGAATATTCTCGAACTCGAAATCATGTTGGAGTTTGATGGATTTCGTTCAAACATGATAGTTTAGGTGTTATATGGTAATAATTCGGTTATTAAATCATGATTTTAATTCTTGCAGTAAATTAAGGTTTGACAGGTAATTTAAAACTTCAATTTTTTTAATTTTTTTTAGAAATGACTTAATGGTTTTGATCAAAATGAGTTTCTAGAGAGTGTTTAGTATTTTATTTGAGGGAAGTTTACTGAGATATTTTTTTAATCCACTATAGTAGACAAGATGAGATAGCATACAAGCACATGATTGTGTCGTACCATTTGTCTAAAACCCTCTCGTGGCAGTAATGACTATCAGTGATATAAACCATCTAGCCCAGGTTGAGGCTAGGAATTCCCAAAGACACACAACAATGCTTGCCTAGAGAGGAGCAGACATTTTTTTTTGTTAGCAGCGCGTTTTACTATCCGTTCGGCTTATACTACGCCTATATACTAGATACACTCATGTAAAAGGGATAAGGAAGGTTAAATTTATAAGAAGTTTGCCCGCATTTGCGTGTAGGAAGATTGTCAAACCATTTAGTAAAAACACTCTTAGTACACCCGACCGAGATTCGAACCTTGATCTCCCCATCATCGGCAGTTTAGTCCAACACGAGAGTAGCGCATTGTTGGACCACGCGGCCACAGAAGTGGGTAGTAAGAAAGTTGCTTTAGGCTATTTTACCTCTGGATACGATCGGTAAGTTATTAATCTCTGTGAGTTACGGTAAAGAAGCAAGTTTTGCATTTTGTTATCTTTATATAAGATTGCTATAAGTGCGAGTTCATAAGTACATGATCACCATTTTATAATTAACCCTTAATCCCTCGTATCTCAATTACCCTCCCACCACTTAAATCTTAAGGACCCTCCTTCGGTGGTCAAATGGTCCAAGACTCGCGTTATACCGGACTTCCAATGACTGGTTGATCAGGTTTATAATCTCGGTCGGGTGAACTGAAGGTTTATATTACTAGATTAGTTTTCCAGTCTCCCTACACGCGAATACGGTTACATTTCCTCCCAATTCAACCATACTCATCCATAATACACTAGTGTAATTATTACCAGTATATATGTGTATAACCTGAAAGGGTAGTAGGCCAACGATGCGGTTCTTAAAAATAATTACTAAAACCTATATTTATTTAAAAAATGTAGTTGGCTAACGAACTTGTGTTGATCTCGACAGCTGAGGACGGGGAGATCGAGGTTCGAATCTCGGTCAGATGAACTGGGGGTGGTTTTTCCTAAATGGTTTTCCACTCTCCCTCCACGCAAATGCGGGTTCATCCCCTCTAATTCAACCTTTCCAAGTATATTAGCGTAATTAGTACTTAAAGCGTATAACCCGAACGGGTAGCAAGACGCGATGCTAAATAATAATAATAATAATATAATAAAAATTCCGAGGTCAACCAATCTCCCATTCGACCTGAACTGTTGGGGGTAATTTGTATAATGAGAAAATGGTTCTCCCGAGCAGCGTTTAGCCCCCTGGTGTGATCGAATGAGCGGTCGGCAGGAGCGGTTTGTGGGCTGTTGCCAGGGCAGGAGAGGCTCGACGGGACTGTACCAATTCCTCCTATTTAATATGATCAGAACTAACCTTTGAAACTGAAAGACAGTTTGTATATACCATTATTGTGTGTCCGGTTGGTGAAATGGATGGTGAAGGTGGTGGAACAGTTTAAATGTAGGACTACAGTTCCGTCAGGCCTTGCTTGCCCTGACAAAAATACGATCCACCCCCTGGTCTTTAGATTGGGGGTCTCTGATGATCTGCAGGTGTTGACGCCTCTAGACAATAATAAGCTTAGCTTGGGACACTGTCGTGAAGAAATGTGTTTCCATCCCGCAAATGTTAGCACGTGAGCTGCTAGCGTGTGGTAAAGCCACGATTGCCAGTTTGTATTAATGAAGCTCTTCTTTGTGCCGCAGGTGTGAGAGAATGAACAGTTTCCAGTTTGTGTGTTGATGAAGCACCTCTTTGTGCCACAGGTGTGAAAGAATGAACAGTTTCCAGTTTGTGTATTAATGAAGCACTTCTTTGTGCCACAGGTGTGAAAGAATGAACAGTTTCCAGTTTGTGTGTTGATGAAGCACCTCTTTGTGCCGCAGGTGTGAAAGAATGAACAGTTTCCAGTTTGTGTATTAATGAAGCACTTCTTTGTGCCGCAGGTGTGAGAGAATGAACAGTTTCCAGTTTGTGTATTAATGAAGCACTTCTTTGTGCCGAAGGTGTGAGAGAATGAACAGTTTCCAGTTTGTGTGTTGATGAAGCACCTCTTTGTGCCGCAGGTGTGGTTCCAGAACAGGCGCGCCAAGTACCGCAAGCAGGAGAAGCAGTTGCAGAAAGCCCTGGCGCCGTCCGTCATCCCGACGTGCAACGGGGCGATGATGAGGAACATCTACCCGTCCGCGAGTCGGGGCTACCAGCCCTACCCCCACCCCAACACCATCAACACCATGAACAGATACCCACAAGTGAGGACTGGTGTTCATTCATTGCTCAGTTTCAAATGTACCGACAAGGAAACACACAGCAACCAGAGTTCATACCTTCATTTTACCACTTAGATAAAGAGCAAAAGCCAATTTAAAAATAAAATGAAGTAACAAACGTACATGTTCTGAACAGACTAATTATATTAGCTTAAACTTAAATCTAGGACAAACACAACATCCAGGTCCCAGGTCGTTAATTCATTACTGGTAAAGAAGATACCCACATTTCACCAATGATTTACCCACCTTGGTGGCGTAGTCAGCTAACGCGCTAGTTTAGTGTTTAGCTAGACTGCCGAGGACGAGGAGATCAAGGCTCGAATCTAACTCGGGTGAACTGGGGGTGAATTTTCCTAAATGGTTTTCCACGCTACCGCCACGAAAATGTGGGTCCACTTCATCTAAATTCAACCTTCCCAATTACTTATCCATTAGCGTAATCAGTACTTAAGCGTATAACCCGAACGGTAGTAGTAAGACGTGGTTCTAAGTATTACTATTATTATTACCAAAACTCTACTGTATATTAATGATCGTGTGTAGTCAAAGCATAAATTTTCTAGTGGCTTTATAGCTTATCTTTTTATTTTTTAGTAAACAAACAGTTTCGTTCTATTAGTAAATATTTTGTTTGGTAAAACATCAGTTGTGCATTATGTTTCAGTCTTGAGATAAATAATATATAAAGAGCACCCTTTTAGATTGAACTTTCAATGCAATGATTTAAACAAATTATTGTACGCCGAGTAGCTCTGAAGTAAGAGTTACGATAATTATTCTTAAACTCTCTTAATCTCCCTTCGAAAACGTTTCAACAATCTCGTCCTCTTTCTCTCGTGCAAAGGTTTGACTATTTACACAGAAACAAACTGAATTATACTCTTTTCAACTGGGGAGCCCCCACCTCTGCCCCACTTTCCCTCACCAGTTTCACAAAATGGACTCCTCTCTAAAGATTGAATCAGCGGGATCCATTTTACCGGTGTCTCGTTCAAACCGCCGTCTAATTAATCTCATGAAATGAGGCAAAATAGCATTTTGATGTTCAGCTGTTGGACAACTTGGGAGTTGTTACTTCCCAATCCGAAGGAACTAACTGGAGTTAACTGGGATGCCACGACAAAGCCCACCTGCTTGTTTTAACACCACCACCACCTGAGACTAATGACGTTTCGACTTCTGGATAAAATATAATTAATTAGTGTACGGTGTTTCTCGTTAACTTTACTCACAAAATAAATATTTAAATGACTGGCTTCGGTGATTTAATAGTATCTAACGCATCACTCTCACAATAGACCGGAATTTGGATGACAGATATATTAGGGTTCGAATCCCGGTATGGGGTACTTCGGATATTTTTTCCTAAGTGGTGTTTATACTCTTCCACCACAGAAATGCGGGTACATTTCTTATGAATTCTCTCTTCCTCATTTATACTACATCAACGTGTACCCGAACTGGCTGTGAGAAGAGAGGAAAAAATATATATATCCGTTGTTTTAATTGTCTAAATATTTGGATGCATTAGTCCAAATAGCCCACACGCGGACTAAGTCACCAGTTTCGTCTGGTCTAATTTGCCGTTCACGGGGAGGATGGTATTTGAATCCCGGCTGGGAGGAGTATATGGAGTTGTTATTTTTTTTCAAAATGGTTTCCTAACCTCCTTCTGTATAAACGAGATTATTTCCCTTATATATTTTATCTTCACCATCTCTAAATGATTTATACAAATATGTGAGTATCTAATACGGACAGTAAAATTTTAAATATATTAAAAAACACTGGCCAAAACAAATCGAAAAATGATCAAAGCTTTCTTTGATCCGAAATACAAATGTGTTTTTAGTATCTACTTTCGATACATAAAAATTAAAGAATAGTTTCAAAATTTCACCAAAAAAACCTTTATTGTATAATAATAATAATAATAATAATTATTATTATTATCATTATTATTATTATTATTATTATTATTATTATTATTATTATTATTATTAGCACCGCGTATTACTACCCGTTTGGGTTATACGCACTTACACTAATGTGTAATGGTAGGGTGATTGTGAGATGAAATGGAGGACCTACAGTTTAACGTGGGATCCAAACCACGGTGGAGGCCTGGCATTCCACACATTCACAAGTTGGTATTATTGTATAATTACTTAATTTAAAATACTTAACATCCATTTCAGTAGCCGCATAGTCCAAGGCGTCATTTTCGCAATAAACTAGAATGCCAATAACGGGGAGATCGTAGTTCGATCCCGGTTGGAAACACTGAGGGTGGTTTTCCCTAAATGGTTTCCCACTCTTTTTCTCCACGCAAATTAGGGTACACTTCCTCTAAATATAACCTCCCTCATCTCTAAAACCACTAGTGTGATTAGTACATAGGCTAGTGAGAGTGGTGGTAAAAAAAAAATCTTAAATCGCACTTTCTAGACTCTTAGTTACCGGTAAACTTTTAACCTAAAACAGCAAGCCTAAAACAAAATGTCAACCTTACTGTTAGGATTTTATTACATCGGTGAAAGGACAATCATGTACAGAAATACCTATCGAAATGGACAGCGCCCCTGGTTACTGGGCTAGAGGTCCAGGGTTTGATTCCTGGTAGTACCATATATATTTTTCGTGAAAGGGGAGCTGTACCTGTGGTTACAATGGTCTGGTTAATTAAGTTTAAGATTTAAACTGGCTCAACACCTTCATAATCACTATAATCACTTCATCACATCCTCTGGCCAGCCCCCTGGTCTAGTAGTCAATGGACCTGGCTACGAGACCAGGGGCCCCGGGCTCGATTCCCGGATGATACCTTGGGTATTTCCCCGAAAGAGCCCCAAGGTTTGTTTAGTTAGACTTAAATTAGTTTTAAGAATTTCCATTGGTTCCACACCCTCATACTCACTCTCACTCTCACCATCTTCTCATCTCTTCGGGACATGGAGAGAGCCTCCATTGAGAGAATGTATGATTAGTACATTCGGGCGTCCCCTAGGTAACGGTACTTCAGTACTGGCGAATCTTTCCCCTACTGGGCTACATTGATGCAGCCTAGACGCGCAATATATATCATCTCATTGTGTGTATGACGTGTAGACAACCTCCAAGGTATGTCCTGGACAACGTTCTGCTATGCTACCACAGAGTGGCTAAAAGTCTACAGAGTCGAAAAAATGACACCTGCTCCCAGGAATCGAACCCTGCCTAAGCCAAAAAGTCCTGGGTTTGATTCCCGTTTCTTAGTCCTGTATTCCTGAGTGTACTCAAAGCTATTTAGAATAATTTCGCTCATTTAACTTTGAAAATAAAACCACTCGAGTATGCACTCAGTAATACAAGGTTTGAACCCAGGAATCGAACCCGGGACTTTTGGCCCAGCCAAGTTTTGACTTCCGATTTCAGGTGTAATTTTTCAATTATATTTAATTTATTAAAATATGTCCCTAAATACGACTGTATCAGAAATCAAATCAAATTTCTACCTTAATGTATATATGAATATTATAGCCACAGCTAAGTTTCCGCTCCACTTGTTCCAGATGACCACGAGTTCGTATCCTAGCATGACCCAGCCTTTCTCCATGACACACAGTGCTACCAATATGACGGGAGTGTCGGGAATGAGGCAAGATGCAATGGGTAAGTTTAGACATATTATTTGTTAAGTTACAATACATAATTTGTTGGTTTGTGTATCAAATAAATATTTAGTCCAAACTAAGACTTTTAGAAGGAAATGTAGGCCAATTCAGAAGCGAGGTTTTGTGGCTTTTTTTTTTAAGAAAGTGTTGGTTTTGAAATATAAAACAAAATTATTGTAACAAAGTTATAAATGACTTATGTTAATCTCGAGTAAAAAAAACTTGTTCGAATGGGGATTGGGACTGAGGTTTGTACTAAATATACTCAAATCGCCATAACCTTTTAAAACGTGGACAGATAAATATATATTTAGCTAACAAATGTCAAATTTAAGTCGCCTCTCAAAGGTGAACACTTAGATATAGCAGCTACTTAAAATGCCATATTAGTTTCTTGCTTGGTGGTAAAATTATTCACAATAATTTTATAAGTGCTACAATCGGCAAATTATGGGTGTGTGGGCTAGCAAGGGCCATTATATTTACCTCTATAATGTGGTTTTTCATCGTCACCCCAGACGAATACCAACTTAATTCCTTAAAGCCTGCCCTCCTTTTTCGCTCATTTTAATTACTTATTCTACGACACTAGGAACTTGAACGTTCATTGCAGCACTTATAACTAAATGTACCCCTGTCCCTATCTTGAGCTAGATTTACCCAGTCCACCTCATTATATCATAATCATATCTTGAAATAGTTATATCCAGTACACATCATTACACACTATCCCTATCTTAAGCTAATTCTATCCAGTCCACCTCATTACACCCTCTCTTTCTCAGGTTTATTTTGATGTTATCCTCCCATCTGCATCTGGGTCTTACCAATGGTCTCTTCCCCTTATATATATTTTTTACATTAGGCAAGATAAATTAATTAATAATTGGTGTCTTAGCTCGAGATTTCAAAATTTCAATAACCCACATCATTGCTCTAAGAGGTCTCTCTCACATTAGACTGAACTGCAGATAGTGGGGAGGTCAGAGTTCAAAACCCAGTTGGATGTTTTTTTCTTAAATCGTTTTCTGTCCCTCCCTTCATGGAAATGTGGGCTCATTTCATCACAATTTTACCTTCATAATATTTATCTCATTAATATAAATATGAAGATAGCCAGAAAAAATAATAAGAGATATGTTACACAAAAACAACAATAAACTAACGATATAAATAAGTGTCTAATATTCGTACATATACAAGCTATTTGTACATGGTGGTGTGGATGAACATGTCTGTCTGTCGGTCTGTCTGTCCCCCCAACCCCCTTCACACCCACCACACTTACTTTAACTAATAAATGTGTCTCGATCAAATTTGGATCACGTACAAACAGGCCCCCTTAAGAAAAACCTCCGGGTTTGGTTTAGGATATTCTTAAGCCCACCATCTTGAAGTAAGGTAAGTCCATATTTGGAAAATATTAACACTTTCACGAATTTCTCTATTATAAGAATAAAAGTTAGTGATGGAAAACTCGACTCTTGTAGGTGCTCGAAACATACGAATGTATCGTTTAATTCATAACATTTTTTTTAAACTTCAAATTCGTTTAGTATAGCATATTTTATTTTAAAATTTCCGTAGTTATTGAAAATTAATCGAATTTAAATTGTTATATAAATCAAAGTAATTTAAATAACTCCGGTTCTTAAATAAAAGGGACGGATAAAAATGTATTTAGGACGGGTATTAGTTTATGTTGTAATATTAATTACTTCATAAATGTATTGATGTTACCCGTAGTCTAGGTTACATGGATATTTTGTTTTAATATTAAACTTTAGAGAAATCTCATAAATTACCGTCTTATTAGTTCATTTTCCTTTATTCGGGGTATTTAATGTGCACTTTCTGAACCAACTAATTATATCAGCTCACGGTTTATTAAGATAGTTAAATCCACGACAGACACAACACTCAACCCACGGCCGTTAATTTATCACTGTGAAAGAATAAAAACACATTTCATCAATGAATAAATTTTTGGCCTTGCCAAGAATCAAACATGGGACTATTATTTTAGTACATAGACACGCTACCCACTGAGCTAAGGTGTCGGATTATTACTAAAAAAAATGTGTCATAAATATATTAATAGTAAAAGTAAAGTAAAATTTGAAACAAATAAATTTATAAAATATGTTCTGTTTATGAGTTTAACTTCCACGTGTTATTATATAATTAATTGATTTAAAACTGATTTATGACACGTATTCTTTGTGGTAAGGCAGTTTTAGGTATCACAATAGCAATATATCAAATTAATGTTAACGGTGGTTCAGGTTCGAGCCTCAGCCGGGCTCACTAGAGGAATTTACCGATGTGATTTAGTTCTGTGATTTTTACATTTCTTCACATCGTTGGTGTAGGTGCATTTCCTATTTCTTAAACAATCCAATGAGCCGTTTAGTAAAGCTTGTGTGAAAACGTATAGGCCTGTACTAAAAAAAAGCTTTTCGACGTTATTAAATCAATAGAAAATAATTTCATTTAAAATAGTTTCTAACAGCATATCGACAGATCATAAGACAAATAATCATAGTTTTATTTTCATTAAATTAAATTACTAGATAAAATATGTTATGCTTGTGTGAAGCTTCAAAAAATTTAGTTCGAATCTGAATATTTCTAGAATTCGTATTCGATTCAAAATTCCTAATTTGAATATTTGAAATATGTGTATAAAATTCTAAATTTCAAATCCAATTAGATCCTATATTAAGATTCAATGGAATTTAATTTTAAATTCATAACTTAAAGTAAAAGTTTTACAGTAGCTTAATTTTTTTAAAGAAGTTAGCATAGATCAATTATTTGTCTAGACTCTAGACTGTTATAAACTTGCGAATTTCGTAATACTCATTATTTGAAAATAGTTTATTGATATTATATTTTATTTGACACAATTGAAAGCATGTATAACTAATTTAGTATTAGATTTGGATTAAAAACATTTAAAAATAAAATATTTGAGCCATTTTCATGTTAAAATATTATAATTGAACAATTTTTATTTCAAACAATCCATTCGGATTCGATTCGAGCTAGTAACAATAGATCCGGGTTTGAATCTAAGTTAAAAAGCTTGTATTCACACAGATTTGTATATATTTTCATAATATTGTCTCCACGAAGTACCTAAAGGTAAATATGAAATAATCGAACCAGCATCGGTGATCGTTTGGTCAAAGATCGATTGCCGGTGACGTGGAGGTCCAGGTTCAAATCTCAGAAAGGTGTATTTAGGCTTTTTTTTCTTAAACAGTTTACCGCACTTGTTACACGCGAATTCCGGTACATTTCCTATAAATTTTACTTCACCACATTGTTGGAAATATGTAACTATCCCGGACGGGCAGTAAGAAGAGAATCACATTTTAAAAAATAACATTTTTAAAACAAAACTAATATTACTTTGAGATAACTGATATTATTATTATTATTATTATTATTATTACTATCAATAATAATATTATTATTAATAATAATAATATTATATTATTATTATTAATATTATTATTATTATTATAACCGCGTCTTACTACCCGTTTGGGTTGTACGCACTTACGCTAATGTGTAATGGTGGGGTGATTGTGAGATGAAATGGAGGACCTACTACAGTTTAACGTGGGATCCGAACCACGGTGAAGGCCTGGCATTCCCCACATTCACAAGTTGTGATTAATACGCGTCTTGTCAGAGGGGAAGGAAGGGTTTGGTAATCAGATAAATCTGTGCCGGGGCCGAAGATTGAACCCCAGACTCCCAGCACAGAAGACCGACACCTTACCCCTATACCACCAGGTCACCCGAACTGATATTAATGTCGACGAAGATTATTATTTCTAGAAAATATACCTTGAAACGTTTTCAAAATGATCGAATGAAGCATGTTCTCAAAAAGTGCATCGTTGCCAAGTTTATTGACGTCGGGAACCGGGTTAGCAATCAAGACAAGGAAATAGGACAGCACGTCTTGAGCTCATCTTAACGTAAGCGTGAGACTCCTCAGAAGGAAAACGCGAGAAAGCCGCACTTGTAAGGGAAGTTCGCCATCAAGTTTCTCATCTTGAAACGGAAATGACGAATCTAAACTCTCGCCCAAGATGATGTTCGAGCGGCAAACCTCTTCTTTTTATTTTACTTTTTTTTTCTACACTTTATCTCTACCTTGTTTGAAAAGATTCATGGAAATATCTTTCAAATTCATATTACATTTTAAAAAAAATTCTAAAGTAATAATTTGAAAATTAAAAAGAGAAAGGGAGAGAAATCTGGTTAAAAAAATGTTATGTGTATTCTCTCAAAGAGGGGAAATTAACTTTTGTGATTTTATCTTGCACTGTTTTACGAGTTGAAGGAGATATTTTAAGGTTATTGGTTGAATTTTATTTCTCCTACTTGAAAAAATAGTTTCACTTATTAACTGGCTGAAATAAAAGGTAAATTACTCACCTGATATGTTAATTCTGGGGTCACTATCAACTTAATATTAACTTAACATAAATTTAACGTTCACGTAACGTAAAGAAACCAGTGTTTGACCAGAATTCCCGTCACATGACGTAACATTCTATTTAATTTATTTGAGGTAATTAACGTACAACTTCTCAACCGACTGATTATACCAGCACATGAGAATTTCTATGAGCGAGAGCGAAAGTATCTACCAATTTGCCGGGAAAGATATTTTAACATACCATTCAAGGTTATTTTACATGACACAAACGACAAGGGACCACCAGCTTTACTTCCCCGTCCGAAGGAAGTTGTGCTACGGATTTGTATCACTCAGAAAAATCCGTCGACCCCGGCCGGGTTTGAACTCACTAACATTAGGTCCTGGGGCGAGCACTTTACCCCAAGACCACTGACGTCAACCATAGCGCAGCAACTCGATCAAAACACAGACATTTAGTTTGAACTGTTTTAAAATCTATTTGCTTACTAAAACGCAGCTTAAGCAGTTAAAGTTGATTAGGATACAAATGCTTACAACAGAAGCTTACTGGAGCTACAGTAGTCCCGTGGCTTCTTTGGTCCTGACTGACAGCTCACAGCTGACTTCTGACAGTAAACATTTAGGTATATACCTAAATTTTTACCGCCAGAAGTGACAGCTGCTAAACACATGTCTTTGCAGAGCATTAGGTTCGGCGTAGGGATACATAATTTGGTCTGGTAACTTTTCAATGCTTTTAGCTGTCAGCCGTGAGCTGTCAGTCAGCACCAAAGAAGCCATGAGGCTACTGTATATAATAAAGTGTGGAAAGAGGCCACGATGTTCAAGAGCCTGCAACACATGCTCCCCAACTCTGTGATACAATCGGCTGGATATCGTAAATTTACACCAACACTATTGCACGTGGATCATTTCTGATTAAACATTAATGGAGATAAAGAGTTAATAGAAGTTTATAATACATAATATTGTTGAAATTTTAAATTAAATTTGGATTAAAACTGCATTGAAAAGGCCGTTTTTGACAATTTTATAATGGCCTCACAGATAAAACCTGTTCACAAATCTGTATTCTGTAATAACAGGAACATACTGTAGTTATTAACAAAAACACTTTGTCGCTTTGTCCCCCGTCGTAACAGAGGAAAATTTAGAGTAATAATTCAAATACGAATGCATTGCACACATTTCTGGGATATCTTAAGTATTTTCTTTTCCCCTTTACTCCCATACCTCTCACACACCCACCCACCCACGCACACACACACACACACACACACACACACACACACAAACACAGATGCGAGCAGGGAGATGAATTGAGCCTGCTATGATTAACTCACTCTTAAGTATTAGCGAGACGTTGATAAACTAAATATACCGAAAAAGTCGTATGTATACCAAATCTGTAAACAAACGAAGTACTAGATAGCTGTAATGACGTTGCTTGCAATATGATTGGCTGGCAGGAACACGTTGCGCCCTTAGCTTAACGTTCATGTAACGTGAAATGTCTCCCCCGTACAACTATTAGGTTAAGTGAACGTTGAGTCAACTATATCGGAATGGCTTCCATTTAAAAAACACGAGGAGAACCTTTACGTTATATTAAGTTACGTTTAAATTTATCGTAATCCCGGCATAGCGATAAACAGCAGTACTTTGAGTACTAGTAATACAATATATATTAACTCACGGTGTAAATATGGACCAAGCTACCTACAGTTAGTTCTGGTAAATTAAAAATATGCGTGCTCTATTTTGATGTGACAATTGAAAAACAATCTTGATTTCCTAAACTGAATTTATGTAATATGTTAAACAAGAAGTGAAATATTAAAATAAATATTATTCCCGTATATTTGCTATTTTATTATCGATAAGTACCATTTAGTTTAATAAAGATAGCTTTAATTACATTAATTATTGTAAATAATTTTAAACTGTCCGCATATTTTACAGCAACAAAATACTATTGTTAATAATATTAGGAGCCAATACAAATAAATGAAAAAAAGAGAAGAAGAATTAGAATGATTTTTTTTTTTGGAAGCGTTAACCATTCTAAAATGGTTTAAAGTATACTACTTTTGTTTAATTGATAGAGAAATATCTTGAAAATTAACAAAACTAAACGGTTATAGAAAGAAGATTTGACATAATTATCGCAATAAATTATGTACAACATTATAATTAATGTGATTTTTCCACCAATAGGCTAGTAGTTTCAGTTTTAATAGGCTCTACTACGTCTTACAATACGTGGAGATAAAATCATTTTATTCCACAGTAGCAGTCTTATATTTTTTGTATGTTCTAACAACAAAAGGAAGTAAACCTAAAAAGAGGATAAAATAAAATAAAAGTAGGGGATGGCAGGGGGGTAAGAGAACCAAAAGAAAATGGCTTCTTCCGTCTTCGACGTCTTAGGTTCTCTTGAACGCGCATCTTTGTACAAGTAAAAAGTAAAAGACTTTACTCTTTCTTACTTCATTCTTTTTTTCCTCTTTTTTCCGTCTCTTTTTAATCTCTCTCTATCTCCACTCTATGAGTCTCATCCTAACCTCCAAAGTCTTCTTCCTCCTTGCTTGTTCTCGTACGGCACAACTTTTAAGAAGGGTTTCAAGGGTTATGTACCGGGGGATGAGAAGTACTTTGCTATCACCCTTTCCTAGCTCTTGTGCGCTCTGCATCTCAGAACACATACTCAGTGTGTGGGTGGGGGGTGAGTCTTCAGACATTTTAATTTGTTTCTTTCATCCAGTCTCTTTTTCTTTTTACGATACTTTGTAGCTCAGTCTTATGACATTTTTTTTATAAGATTCTTTTCTAATCAGGTAAACTATATTTAATTTGTTTTATTATATATCACGTTTTAAATTCAAATTAATTGCATGATAATTGAGATATTATATCTCATTGTTTCCAAAAAGAGGTTTAAATGATTTCAACTGAATACCTCACTAAACAATATTCATTGAAGTAATTTAAAATATTCTTTTAAACGCAGGTAACGAAAATTTAAACTGAATTTGAACTGAATTCCTTACTATACAATATTAATGTAGTAATTTAAATTTAAACTTTATAAACACAGGTTTGGATAAAACTAATTTAACCAATGATGTTGATGATTTATCAACAATAATTAGAGTGTATTGGCTGTTAGGACGTGCACCTGCAATAATATTCGCTTATTTTAAGCAATCCCTGGAATCAAACCAAGCTCCTCCACCGGGTTTGGTTCGTTTTGAAGCATACATTTGAAAAAAAAATCCTACATATTCATAATGCTAACATTAGACGTACTACATTATTATATTATATGTTTTAGAAATGTTGGGAGATTATCATCAAAGTCAACCGGCCCCATGGTGTAGCGGTCAGTGCACCTGACTACGAGCCTAGGTGTCACGGGTTCGATTCCCGGCTGATACTTTGGGTATCTTTCCTGTTAGAGCAATTACCCCAACGGTCACCAGGGTTTGGTTAATTAGGTTTTATTAAGGTACTGCCTGTTCAGGTTATACGCTTATTTACTAATTACACTAATGTGTTATGGAATAGGAAGGTTGAATTAAGAGTAGGTGTATTCTACATTTGCATGGAAGAAGAGTGGAAAACCATTTAGGAAGAAAAAAATCCAGTACAACCGACCGATATTCGTAACTCTATCTCTCCTTCATCGGTAGTCTAGTCTATTGCAAGATTTACGCCTTATACTATGTGGCCACCGATGCGGGTATATATGAAAATTGTTTTAGCATGTTTTATAGCTATCATCAAAGGTTTCTTCATATCTAAATCTGACTGTAATTGATACTATAGGAATGACGTAAAAGAATGTAGTGTTATAAAAGCTCCGTTGCCCGACTCGGCCTGATGGTAAATGTTTGTTTGTAATGTTGTCAGGCATGAGCCCGGAGGACGAGTGGTACAACAAGAGTCTCTCCGCCCTCCGGATGAACAGCGGTCACCACCCCAACCTAGCGGCGCCCATGCTCCAGTACCAGACGTAATGAGCCATACCCCGGTCCTCTGACGGGACACAGTTGCGTCACGATGACGACGACGACCTATTCTTCAGTTATCCTTAGTCGATTTCGGGGGTCTTCGGTCGATTCGACAGATTCTTATTTTACTAACGACCTTAAATGAAACTGATCACGAACCTGAAATAACTCGAGGGCGATGTTTAGATGAGGAGGTCCAATGGCTGAAGGATTTTATAATAAATATAAATTGATAAAAAATAAAGGCGAAGGGGCAATAATGAGTGAAATTTGAGAGAATGAACCTCACTTAGACAAAGAATATCAAATGTGGGTAAAATCCAATGGATAAAAAGTGACATGTTTCTTTCTGACATCTTCTATTTATTTTATTTTATTTTAATGATGATAGAATTCAATGTGGTAAAAAAATTGTCAATTTATAACTTTTACTCAGTTATATTCCAATGACATCTGGGATGACTCACACTACGAATATTAATCCGGTAAATATATTATTTAATTATCATTAATTGTTTTCCTAATATTTACATCTTTCATTCCAAGCCGACAGGTTAAATTCACATTGGCTAACACTAGGCTGTTCGTGCCGTAACTTTTCTGGTCTGTTACTATTATTTCTTTAGTCCTGATGATGGCACCGGCGTAGCGCCGAAACATGTAGAATCTTAGCTGAATTCGAAAACAGCACACAAGGAAAGCGGAATTAAGAAAAACAGATAAGGAAGGAATTCAATTATTTTCATTTATATATTATTTATTTCAATCTTATAATTTCTTATGTTTTTTTATATTTATTTTGCAATTATATAATTCTGTCTATTCAAACTTATAATTACGTCTGTTTTTTTTATAGTGGCCTTATTGTACACATGACTTAGAACTAATCGTTTATATCATTGTATTTTTACTTGTCATCAATGTAAATTGACTCAAAGTTTAAATTTTTTGAATGTGTTATCAAACTTTTTAGATGTTATTATAAAACAATCTAATGAAGTTCTTATAAATGTTATCATGACACAGATTATCTATACTTATTCAACTTTTTATAACTTATATACTATCTGCTCATCAGATTCCATCTAATGTTCTAATTTTCATTCTCACAATTTTTACCACATTGAATTCGATCATCATTAATATTAATAGTTTCCTTGGTACTTTTTATAATGTTTTTCAAATATTATATTTATTTATTTATTTAGCACCACGTCTTACTACCTGTTACCTATTGAATTTAGAGAGAAATATACCAGAATTTGCGTGGAGGGAGAGTGGAAAACCATTTATTAAAAAAACACCCTCGATACACCCAACCGGGATTTGAACCCCGATCCCCCTGTCAGTCTAGTCTAGTGACACCTTGGATCATGCTGCCATCGAAGCAGGTCTTACGTCTTCTATGATAGAAGAGGTCACATTCACATTTAAACACAAATAAAGTTCTTACACTTCGGAATAAAAACTTTGTTTTTAAAAGTGAGACCCACTTCAGTGGCTGAGCGGTCTAAGGCGTCACTCTCGCATTATATTGGATCGTCGATGACCGGAAGATAAAGGTTTTAATCCCGGTCATGTGTACAGAGTTAAAAAAAAAAAGTTTTACACTCTTTCTCCGTATGCAAATGCGGGTATACTTCCTCTAAATATATATAGCCTTCCTCATACTTATCACATTAGAGTTATTAGTATAAAGCCTGAATAGGTAGTGAACTGCGGTGACAAAAAACTAATGTGGGTGTGACTATTTCTACTATTAAAGACATAATTAGAATGAAGATGTAACCTTGGTGTTTTGGATTCTACGGGATTTATATCCATCCACATTTTTTTCCTCTTTCTCTAAGTGGTAGGCCTAATTGAATCACTCAATTTTCAATCATTAGTTTATTTTTTCCTTATTTTTTTTTTATCAATTTCTATTGTTTTTATAAAATTGATGATGAGATAAATTTATAAAAAAGGAATCCCAAAGATTAAGTTAGCTATTGAGGCATACGAGTATTTTAATAAATTAATATAATTATTTAACAGGGTGTATTTTGTATCGTTAAAAGTAATAAAATATGTGATTAAAACTCACTCGCAAGTTTTCTTTCGAACTTATATTAATTAGATAGGTCCGTTTACAAAAGAATTGGTGTCGTTTTGAGGGGCGGGGTATTTAGGAAGGGGTGCGCATGTTATTGATTCTGTGAGAGGAGAGGAGGTTTTTGGAGGGTTGGGAGGGGAGGGGGATTGTTCATTTAGATATACCGGTGAAGGTTGTCCAATACAGGAGTATATTCAAGATAGGTCCATGTTCCATGTCCGGTTATTACTTCTCACACACGTTTCAAGAACTTTAGTGTGTGTCCGACCATTAGAACTTGCTTTGAATCTGTGATGAAGCTCTAGACTTTAGGGGTGAAATCAGTGGTGTCGTGTGTAATATTTCTAGGGTAAGCATAGTTGGTTTAAACTGTACCTCCTTTGAACACCCATTGGCCAGGTATCGACGGGAATACATCCCCATGAAAGGCTTATAGAGAAGAACCTATTTACTGTATGATTGGTGAAATGGGGACTGAGTGTGTGAGAACATATCACATATAAAGTTTTAACAAGCGCCGACCCACTTCGGTGGTCAAATACTTTAAGGCGTCAAACTCGCAATAAACTGGACTGCCGATGACGTAGATATCGGTGCTGGAATCAGAATTTGGTGTGCTCAGGTTGAGTAATATTTTTTACACCGTATCTTACTACCCGCTTGGGTTTATACGCCTCTGTACTCTGTGTTTGGATGAGTTAGGTTGAATTTAGAGGAAGTTTACCCTCATTTGCGTGGAGGGAGAGTAGAAACCCATTTTTAAGGAAAACCACCCTCAGTACATCTGACTTGGATCGGACCCCAATCTCCCCGTCGTAGGTATTCCAGCCTATGGCGATAGTGACGCCTTAGACCATGCGGCCACAGAGCTGGTCCCAGTAATGTTAATAGAGAATGAGTATGTATTGGGCTTAAAGGTATAGTTTGATTATGGTGGGATCTATTTGCTAGTACAGTCCCGTCAAGTGCAGTTTGCCCTGGTAACAGCCCACAAGCGCTCCTAAACAAGTTATTGATTATTTTTTCTTATAATACTTTGTTTGAATTTACACTTAAAATTGTTATTGCTTTTTATCATACTCGCATTACAAAATAATAAATTAAATTTTAATTTGCTTACTAAAAGCACACTACTTTACTAAACATTTGAGTATTTTGAGTATTCCAAAAACAGTTTGTTTTCAGTTAAATTTTTAGTTGATTTTATTTATAGTATTCAAATGTGTATGAAGTTAAATATTGCTAAAAACAAATACCCATTTTACTATCGCCCCCATGAGAACTATTTAATGACTTAAACATTGAGGGATTCGTAAGATAAGGACATAATTTAACAGTTTATAGCCGTAACAATAATTTTAGAATCGGAAAAAATAAAAAGCAAATCTATAAATATTTAGTAAGTATTTTTGGAACGAAGTAAACCAAAACCACTAAACTTGTTCAATTTTTTTTAAACCTTTAATCTTAACAATATTTTAAATTGTAAAAATTAAAAAGTAGATTTAATTAAAATTTATATTATCTTCCAAAATTTGGGACTATAGATATCTTGTCTAGTATTTATTTTTAGTTGTTTATTTGTAATTATTTTAAAGTTTAGAAAAGGCGTCAATTTGTTTTTAACTCACGGCACCCATTTCATCATCACAGAAGATTTATTATCATTGTCGATATGACACATGTTCCCAAAGAAAAGCCAACCACATTTTAATTGTATTAATGTAAGAGTGAAATAAGAAGAAAAAAGTTTGTAAAAATTGTAATCATAGTTTGTTATTATTGTTTTAAAATTGGGTTTTGAAATAATCTATCCTATAACCCATTCTTGATAAATTAAACCGTTTCTGGCAGGTCTTAATGGATCTTAATCAACCAATGGAAAGCACTAACACAATATCATTTGGTGCTTAGCAAAGATATATTCACTCTATTCGATACTTTCTAGAAAGAGCAAATAGGCAAACTGTCGTTAACATCACTAATTTGAATACTTGGTTTAATTTAAAAAGTGTCAACTTACAGTTATTTGTATAAGTTACTATATTGATGTTTGCTCTATCGAACTGGAAATGAAAGATGTCCACTAACGAGGTAAGGGTTGAGATATTATGGAAGAATATGGCTGCGTTTGTCTTTTTGAAGCGACTATGGACTGTGTATGTGCTATTTACTAATTATATTATAATATTATTTTGTGAATATGTTACGCATTTTACCACTAATTTTCGAACTATTACATGTTGAAGAGCTACGTTCGTACTTTAAAAAAACATATTTTGTAATAAATAATAATTAATTTTTGTAAATAGATGTAAAACTTAAAATAATATTGTGAACCTTACTATACACATAACTTTGAAATGACCCTATTTCAACACTTCTATCTGTATGTACCGATTTAACTCCATTATAATATCGCTCAAACGGAATCATCGCTTGGTGTTGTTACAAATAAACCATTTATTCCCTCCTTTGACCGATTTTCATTGGTTCATTCTTTTGTTTGTTTATTTGTTTGTTCGACTGACGTGTGCGATGTGACATGTAACATTTCAAGCAAGTGTGCAATTACATTGAAATTAATTACTAATACATATTATTTCTTAACTTATTTTCAAATGCATTGAAGTTTTGTTTGGAAAGAGTTGATTAGGAAAAAAAAATATCTTTCTATCGCGCTTATTACACACCTGTTTTGGAATATATTTTGTCAATTATTAGTAAAATCATAATTCAAAATCATCAGAAACTGAAGAATATTTTATAAATAAATAAATATATATATATATATACATATATATTTGAGCGATATAAATGACCTAGAACCACTTTTATTTTGATGTTTGTTGCAGACGAGTACTGTCTGGGTTGAACATTTTCATTACATAAAAAAACTTGATCTAGAAATTTTTTTTAATATATTTTATCTA
This sequence comes from Timema shepardi, assembly GCA_902151425.1. NCBI lineage: Eukaryota > Metazoa > Arthropoda > Insecta > Phasmatodea > Timematidae > Timema > Timema shepardi. Next base: position 57,598 of record CABFVX010002161.1, on the reverse strand, counting down.
AAAGGATTGAAAGAAGGCGTGCACAAGAAAATTACAAAGAAATAATAATAATAATAATATTAGCACCGCGTCTTACTATCCGTTCGGGTTATACGCTAAATTACAAAGAAAATTTACAATTATTTAGAAGCAAAAAGAAGTCATAGTTGTATTTAAAATTACGTTTTAGTGGAATACATTTTTTTAAAGGCTAAATCGATTTTGAGGGTTTTTTAAATTGATAAAAATATGTCATTAGTTGTTAATTTTTATTTCGTAAAATAATTAACTTAGTTAGTGTGTCACATTGAAGCAGGTCATTGAGAAAGTGGGAGAGGGGAATTCTTTTACTTTTTGCCCCTATATTTTTAAATAAATTAAATTTTTTTTTTCCAATCAGAATAGTAAAATTAAAATAAGTACTAAAGAGAGGGCATGATTATACACTACTACAGTGAACATATAATCAAGTTTTGTTCACCATCTCATTATGTTTTATGACACCGTTGTGAATGCAAACAAAATTTTCTATATCTCTCGTTTGTACAAACTCCTCACAATTCCTTAGCAATGGGCCTCTGGGTGAAGCAACATTGTTGCTACGACTCTCCAGTCCTTGGCATTGTGTTTATGGATGGTATAACAGAGTCTTTATGAACCCCTAATTACTATGAACGTATTTATGGTTGAACAAATATTTTTGTTAGGACTTTGCAGTCGTTTACATTGCTTTAAGGATGCTAAAACATCATGTCTCCAAAAATAACGATACTAGTGCTCTTCAATCCTTCGTAAAAAAATTTTTTTTTGAAACAACACTTTTTCTAGAAAAGGAATGCATGTTTTATTCAGTCCTCAGTATTCCCAACGTTTTGTTTCGGAGTACTGTCACTATAAAAGGGCGAAACAATATCAACAAAGTATGTTTATAGTTTTTTTGCTAATATAAATAACTATTCTAAAATATCCACAGCTTTCTATCCTTAGTAACGGTTTTGCTGTGAGCAGAAATTAAGGAAAGGTGAGGGTATTTGTCTACTAGTTCATGCTCTTTCTTTTCTACTTTAGTCAATGTGACTCTTTCCCAGCAACCCACAACGTCATACCAGCAGTCTAGGCAAAAATGGCATTTCCTTTTAATACGATTATACTAACCAAAGTGGCAAATATATTTTACCATTGTTATTTCATATAATTTTCTCCAACCAACTTCGAACTGAAAGAACAATAGTTAAGTCACAAGCTAAGAACCAAGTTAGTTAATATTTAAGACGGCATAAATAGACATGATCACTCCATAAATAAATGTTTTATTAATGGCACGACTACCATTCTGATTCTGCAAATTTACCTGTATGGTAATAATATTTGTTGGCATAAACTATAATGCACAAATGTATGGCTCTTTATTTGTATAGATTTATAGTGGTCCTTTTTTTTTCCAATAGAAAGGTTTTTAAAATAATATAAAGCTATAACTGAAATGGTATTCCAATTATTTAGTTTAGTCATAATTTATGCAAGTTTCATTTGAAAGTAACTATTGATTGGAAAAATGTGTTGTAATAATTCTCAAACGATAATTTTATTTTAATAAAACTATCAGGTAAATAGTTTTGAAAATTCTTACAAATCTGGTTCAAATTTGATGATTTTTGGGCTGTTTGAAATGTCGGTAAAACATAGTTATTGTTTTATTTCAAATTGTAGTCGCTAATGTTAATTATAGATAGTATATTTGCTATATATCACTTGACCTTTTTTTAAATTGAGACAAATCAAAAAAATTCTTTATTTTTATTATGTTTTGTTGAGACCATGTACAATTTAGTAAAGATCTAATTAACTGTGTTAACACAAACATCGGATCCTATTACACACATTTATTATTCTTAAAAACGCATTTAGCATCATGTGAAACTATTTTAAGAGTATTTAATTTGATTTTGAAAAATGCACGCAGTTTTGTTTTAAAATAAAATATGCAAAACATAAGGTATACTACCTATACTCCATTCACGGTAGGAATTACTCTCTGAAAGGTCTTTTTTCCTACCAATATCCTACTATATAATAGATTTCTGTTAGGGAAGAAGGCCTTTCAGAAAACAATTCCTACGGTGAACGGACTTTATACAGAGTAGTGCCTAGAACAGTCCAATTTTCATTGGAAGGATCTTTATTTAATAGCTAGAAAAGATATACCTAGACGTATCCATATGTCAGGTAACTATATCAGCTGTAGATTCTGATAGATATTATCAACACATATAAAATATCAAAAGTAAAAGAGACAAATATAATCATTTTTTGTCTAAAAAAATGTGTTTGTATTTTATAAAATGACCTTGCTATGGACATTGAACTGTACTTAGGCGTTGTGTTTAGTTTTTATTCAGGGAAATGTTACCAGGTTATTTTGTTACCGGCATATTTGAAATGTCATGTCGATATAAGTAAATTTCAATATACTACAGAATATTCGTAAACAACGCATCCCTGTTTTATACATTTATTGTGATCAGTGTGAGAGTAGGCTATCTACAAACTTATTTGATGTTATTGAAACGTAATAAAAACCGGTTTTATTGACCTTCGTCAGTAATCTATAAAAATGTATAAGTTTTTAAAGTAATATCAAATGTGTTGTAAATATAAAACAGTGTTTAAGGTAATATGTTGTAATATTAGTTTGAATTTGAAATCTAAACGTTATTTTCCAACCAAATGGGTTCTCGCTATGTTTATTTACACATAATTAACAATGTTAATAATAATACAAAACTATTATATTTTAATGTAAATCTTTGTAAAATTCCGATATAATATTATAGCTTCATAGTAAAAAAGAACCTTTACTTTTTTATTAACAAAAAACATCACATACACAATTAATTGTAAATCTCGCTTTGTGTACCGTAAGAAATGTCTGCATTCCTAAACTTTCTATGAACATTAATCCCTTTTTTTTTGTAATTGAAGTTTGATTTCAGCAAAACTTTACAATATTGCATTCATAAAACATAAATATTCCAAACGTCGGGTCTGTAAAAAAAATGTGTTCTTGTATTTGTAAATTTTCCCAAAAATAAAACCAAGTTTATTTGGTGATTTTACATTTATTTTATTCATTAAACTGTATTTTATACAAGGAGTTCACTAAATAATATTGTAAATGTATATTAATAGCTGTATTGTATTGTACATATTATGAAACATAATTCAATAAAAGTTTTTCATGTAAAGTTCAGTGTTTAACGTTATTCCCACAAAACAGAAATTTTTACCTCGTTTATAATGTTGGTTCACGGAAATTATGGCTTTTTCTTGAGTCGAAAAGTTACTAAAATAAACAAGTACTGTACATAGTTATCCGCCTCGCTAGCATATGATGTCATTTTAATAAATGAAGTCATTTGCTTCAGTGGCTGCATGGCCTAAGGTGTCACGCTCGTTTTAGAATTGATTACAGGAAGATCGCGAATTTGAATCCTATTCGGGTGTACTGAAGAAGGTTTTTCGCCAAAAGGGTTTTCCACACTCTCGCCACGAAAATGCAGTTACACTTCCTTTAAATTCGACCTTCTTCATCCCTAACCCATTAGCGTAATTATTACATAGATGTATAACTCGAAGCGGTAGTAAGACGCGGTGCTAAGAAACTAGTGGCTCTCAGCCGTTAGCTCAGGATTTGATTGATTGGTTTAAATATGAAACGAAAACTGACACACTACCTATAAGGTTCGGCAAAAGGGAGTGTAAATAGTTTTCAGTTTTTATAGAGTATACATTTTTTGACCAAAATAAATTAAATATTTCTCCAGTAGCAACATCAAGTTTAGTTTTCTGCACATGCTAATATCAACAGATCTTGAATAGATGTCAAGGATGTCCTGGGATGTTGTCAAAACTTCTTCTCTTTATTTAAAATGTTTTGACAACATCCCAAGACACCATTGACAGATAGTCAAGATATTTTGATATTAGCATGTGCAGAAAACTAAACTCTAAGTTGCTACCGGAGAAATATTTTATTTATTTTGGCCAAAAAAGTGTAATGCTCTAAAAAAAACTGTAAAACTACTCACGCTCCCTACTGCCCCACCTTAACTGTTCTTGTATAGTAATAGAGTGTAGAAACACTGCAGAATAATGTAAAGTAATTGATGGAAGACAACCTGAAAGCACACACATCTCTTTTATTATTCTTATCAACACCGCGTCTTACCACCCGTTCGGATTATACGCACTTTCGCTAATGTGTAATGGTTGGGTGATTGGGAGATGAAATGAAGGACCTACAGTTTAACGTGGGATCCGAACCACGGTGGAGGCCTGGAATTCCACACATTCACAAGTTGTGATTAATACACGTCTTGTCAGAGGTGAAGGAAGGGTTTGGTAATCAGATAAATCTGTGCCGGGTCCGAGGATTGAACCTCGGACCTCCAACACAGAGGTCTGACACCTTACCCCCTAGACCACCAGGTCACCCACTTCTCTCTTAATTTCTTCTTAAACTTTTACACTTCCCACTTCTTCAAACTTCCACAGTTGCACGTTGATTTGAATTTTTGGAAATATTCCTTTTTCATATGTAAAGACACATTAGAAACACACAAAACACAAAGGACGATATTATATAGAACTACATACTTTTTGAATAATTTGAAATAAAACTACAAACTTTTAATTACACGTCTTAACCCTATACTTGATAACTCTTTTCTTAGGTATATAAATAAAAATATACATGATTAATTATAGGTAAACTGTTCAAATGACGGTAGCGCTCATGGCGAGTGTTAATCCCTGATTGTAGAAGCTCTACCAGGTAATGTAATTTTTGTTTTCAGTTTGTTGTACTCAGGAGATTCCAGGAGTCAATAGCCCAGGCGTGTTAAATGCCTGTGACTGTAAAGGAAGAGCCCCCTAAAATGTACGAGTATTTTAAACTAAAGAATAATATAAATTTAAAAATGTTATAGGTTATAGAATGAAAATAATTCTAAGATTTAGCATTTTAAAATTTATATCGAGTTACAAAATCAACATGAATATTTATTAAGGTTACTCAAATACTCTCTTTTTAATGTTGTTCATAGTCGATGGGTACACCTCCAGGGCCCCTAACTGTTACATAAGGGATGATTTTTTCAATGTGGAATTTTGTGTCCTCTTGAATAGATGGAAGTTCCAAGAGATGCATGAAAAAACCTCTTAAAAATTCTCCTCTCGTTTTAAGCTTCAGGTAATCGAAGCCCTTCATGTGTACGGATGGCTGGAAATTTTTTACTAGGAAATCATAAATGTGTTGAAGACTATAACCAGCTTGGTCTGCCTGAACTCTTTCCAACTCGACCGCTTGAAATACAGCGCTCATATTAATAGTTCTCTTAACAGGGTCAGATTCCCACTCGGGGGCTTTTGAACCATAACCATCTAGCTTCACTTTTCTTGAAAGTAGTTTAATCGTTTCGTAGAGATTTTGATTCTTATGTACATAACGAGAATTTAAAGCTTTCGTCATTATAACACGCAACAAAAGTCCAACCGTGGGGTGGTCATCGAAATTGAACGTGTTCCCCACGATGTCACTCAGTTGTGGTCCTGCGAGGAACTGCCGAAGAGTTTCAAGTCTGTTCTCGTCGTCGGGACTATACTCCAAAGCGGGAAGTAACGAGTCTGTGACCAAATGGGCCCAATCTTTGGTTGGTTCCAGATGAGAGGGAATATCGGTTGCGTTCGGGACTATCTCGGCAATGGCGGTGAATTCCTCCTTCGGCGTCACCTTCGCATTGCCCGGACAAGTTATGGCCGGGCAGAACTTCACTTCTCCGTCAATTTCTAGCTTGCTCAAGAATTCTTTAACTTTACTCACCAAGGGCTCGTTTCTGATAGTATTTTTTCCTAGTAGTGACTTCAACAGTCTCACAATCAACTGCCTTGGTCGACTGTTTTGGTGGGTTGGGTATCTGCTCAGCTCATCGACCCAATCGATCTGCACGTCTCGCAAAGATTGGCAAATGCTGTCTGCCAGCTCTCTTACCACGTCAGGAACTCCGGGACTCTTAAAACCATCGAAAAACAACGTGAGATCTGGATACCCTCTGAGTTTTCTTGGTTCCATTTTAATTGCACTAACTTTAAGCTTAAGATGAGAACTTAAAGCGGCTACAGAGTTGGCGAGATGTTTAGATAGAGTCGCTCTGCGGCGAATTCTGTCGAGGATTGCTATAAGTAAATCGCGAGGGCTCATGTAGTCGTGGCGAATAAACTGTTTTAAAACTGGCCTCATATCTAGCTTGCCATTGTTGATTGCCGACAAAATCATTGCCTTTGCCTTAACAATGTCGTCCGGATACTCGCCTGGTGCGATATATTTGAACAGTAGGTTGTAATTAATTGTTGGCTGACTGATAATAGGAGTAAGAGCCTCAAAGTCAGGATCATATATTGCATTTGTTGGAATAAAAATAGATGGCAATACGATCGCGGCACTTTCTTTCACGAAGCTGTCAATATGTTTCTCATTGGCTAATCTAAAAAGTACGGCGCGCAATAAAACGTACGGGTCGATCAGTTCACTACTTTTTAACTCTGTCACGGCAAAAAGTAATTCTGCTCTATTTTCAAATAAAATATCTGATAGGTACCGCTCAGATTCTTCAACTTCTGGAATAAATGTATGTTTTGGCACATGGAGCAACAAACAAGCAGCCAAAGGTTGACTCATCTCCAAACTTCCATCCATCAGTGCACCGATGATGTTAGAGAAAAACTTACCAATCAGTATGGCCACGGACTCAGGACCCAGGCTTTCACTGGACTTCTTAAACCGTGAAGGTACTAAAAGCGTTTTCAGATATTTCGGGTGGATGTTTGACAAGAGATCAACAATCAAGGCCCCACCGACTGGTCGTATTATGTCATCGACATTGACCTCATTGGTCTGCAGTGACTGTAGCCATACTTTAACAGATCCTACCATATATCTCGGAGCTATTTTTTGTATTTCTGTGAAAAGTGTGATGAACTGGTTTTGAGGAGTTTTATAGGCCAAAGAATCGAGTAGGAACAGTAGCTCTGCTGTTCTTATACGTCGCATTCTAGTTGTCTCGTAGATATCAGCGAGGGCCTCGTAGGTCTCTAGAGACATCGTGACGTTGGGTCGGCTCAGGATGTAACCAAACACTGTGACCATGTTATCACGGAGGATCGAGGCTAGCCTTAGTTTCAAGATGAGCGGCGCAACTTCAGGAAGTTGGCCAGTCCGTGTTGGGGCCATCGCCTCAGGGAAATCGTCCATCATTTCGACCCCAAGGTTGAACTTCAACCCTGTCCCCGGTCTTCCTGGCAAACTGGGCATTTTATCAAGTCTGATCTTGGCTGGCAGGCTGGGGAGTCTAGGGCGTGAGACCCCATCGAGGGGCGCACTCAGTTGTCCCGCAGGGGACAAGGTGCCATACCCTGGCAGTTTGGGGACAGCGCCGATGTTGAAGACACCGCTAACGTTGGCGAGACCAAACATTGGGCCGTGGGACGAGGTGAAGGAAGGTAGCCCCTTGCTGAAATCAAGACGTAAAGCATGTCGCTTTGCTCTTGGAACGTCAACCCATATCTAAAAAACAAAAACAAAAAAAACATCATGAATGATTCAATTAAATATTCTTACTGTGTAATGCATTTCTAAGCAACAAATTAACCAGTCGAGGCTGTTTAATATTTTGCAAATAAGCCATCAATAATAAATTCATTTTATTTATTTTATAAGTCAGTAAGATTCACTCAACTCAAGGTGTTTTTTTTGTGAAATAACCCCATGAAGGTGAGGTTTATTTACCTGTATAATAATGCTTTTGGTTCTATCCCAGGTGGTACCTAAAACTATTTGTTCGCCGTGTGTAAAATCCTATTACCCAGGTAATTATTCTTGCCACCATGGTTGGATGTTAAGTGATAAGTCTAACTATTATTTTTAAATAGTTTTTAAATCATATGGCAATCTAGTTGGGTTTTTTTTTTAGAAAACAAATGTCAAGTATTCGAAATATAAAATAAATTGATTAGTAATTAAATTTATACTTCGGTATATTTGAAAATCTGTTAATGATACACCTCAATAATTTTTTCCGACTATTTCTCAAACAAAATTTAAATAAGCAATAACAAAGATGTCATTTAGCATGAAAACACCCGCTTTGGTGGAGACATGGTCTAACGCGCAACTCTAGCAATATACTAGACTGCCGTTGATGGGGATATTGAGGTTCGAATCTTGGTCGGGTGTACTGAGGTTTTTTCCAAAATAGTTTTCCACTCTCCCTCCATGCAAATGTGGACACACTCCTTCAAAATATAACTTTTCAAATCCCTAAAACCACTATCTTAATTAGTACATAAGCGAATAAGCCGAACGGGTAGTAAGATGCGGTGCTAAAATAATAATAATAATAATAATAATAAAGAGTGATTAAACCTAAGACCCTGGATACAAAACATTTGGTAGCTCATTGGTGAGATAATTGCTGCACCTAGCCAAAAGTCTTGAGTTCGATTCGCGTGAAAGGGATTACTTTTTAACATACAATTGAATTTAAAAAAGGAACGATGAAACCTTTATTAAAATTTTATGTTGATTGTTTAAATTAATTAATATAATCTGTTAAATTAATAAAATGGTATTTCAGATTCCTAATATGTAAAACTACACACTCAAGGGGGAGTGGTACTTAAAACTTGAAAGGCTAATTGGTTTTTTTTTTTGTTCTTCTTTTATTACTGCCCTTCGGGCTGTTTGTTTGCTGACACTAATAGGATAGGGATGAAGAAGGTAGAATTTAGAGGAAATTTAACCGCATTTGCGTGAGGAGAATGTAAGGAACCATTTCAGAGAAGCCTTTTTTAGTTCACCTGGCCGAGTCAAGCTTCAATCCCCGTGACTTTATTTTTACCGCGTTACAACCGGTGCGTGTATGCGTATGCTGTTTGCGTGCAAGGCTGCAGAAATATCATGAGGACATAGTTGATTTTATCATATTTTCGCAGCAACATTTGGAGTAGTTGATACACAGACAGGTTTAATAATCATTCTAACCCTTAGTTTTTTTTATTCGTATTAGAAATTTGGTAGGAATACCAGTTAATAAAATAAAAACATACTTTTATGCTGTAATTATTGATAGTATTTTATTATATTTTTTAAACTTATTTTGATACTACCTATCAAACGTGACATCTGAAGGTCACATAACTTTACGCATGGATATATTAAACTAGATTTAGTAGTTTTTAATAACTGTTAGAATACTGCTCTTCCTAGGAAAACCCTTCTATATATTACTTTAATATGGTTTTATTTAATTAAACTAGAGTACAGTGGTTGTTATGTTAGACTATTGGTATTAAAATGTGAGACCCAAGTCTTATAATATTGACTGCTCAGGTATTGAAAGAGTATGAAATATGACTCTCACAGTCAGTCGCCTTCAAAGCAGGTAAATAACCAACAATGCCATAATAAAAACCAATTATCATTTCATAGAACCCATTACAATGAGCATTAAGATTTATTTTTTTAAAACACCTGTTATTAGTTTTGATTGTGAGTTTAAAACCCGACTGTAATAAAAAAAATCCCTGTAGGGAAATTTAACGTGTATTTATTTAAATTTGATGCTATATCATAACACGTCTTACAAAAACTAACTTAATCTAAAACAGCGCAACTGAAGAATTGAACCAGACCATTTCAGGCCTTACTTGGGTTCAAACTATACCGATAAACCTGTATTCAACCTTCCTAATCCTTCGATTAATACATCAGATGACCTAATTTAATACTGAACGTTTAGTAACAACATTTATTAGTTGTGTAAGCGTGTGTCTCCATCCAATTAATAATCAAATATTCCTGGCGCTAGAGTTCAGTGTATAGAGTCTATTCGCCACAAGAGTGGTGGTAACTAACTGAAAGCTATCAGAATATGTAAAAACAGTTAAAAGAAAGACATAATTAAAAACAAATTGTTTAAGTTTTTGCCTTCCAAAAGTGACAACAAATCAAACACATGGTCTTGTTTATCATGTGGCTTGGCGAATGGATACATGAGATTAGATCTGGTAGCTTTTACTAGCTGTCCCTTATCTACACTCCAACCATGGATGGAGTATAGGATAAGGATGGTGATGAAACAGATTTGAGAGTAATTTGATCTGTATTAGCCTGCACCCTGTCGGGAATAGAAACTTGACCTTTCCGTTACTGGCTAACTGATGCAAGTATAAAATTGTTTATCGATTATATAGCTCTGTGTTTAGAAAGTGCGCAATCAATAACACCCCCTACACGCCAAGTCGTATTTGTACCGCCGCAAACACTCACCTCATCAAATGCTGCCGCCAAGGTGAATAGAAACAGAGGAATTAGAGCTAAAGCTGTTAGTGTGTCCATGTCGTAGCTAGACTGAAAAAATGGCTGTGGACTCTCACTGCATGCTCATGGTTCATTGTTGCGTGGCGCTAGAGCTCAATAGAGTGCGCGCGACGGTTGTAAAATAAGTTTTAACTGTTAACAATACGTTTAACCTTGAAAATAACCATAGTTGATCCGTAATTAGTTTTACTCTTTAACAGCCACGTTCTATTCAGTTGACTTTACTAATATTTTAAACAATTAACTTTATGGACTACATCCAAGCCCTTAGAAAAAGGGCGAGAGTGTTGGTAGGAACCTGGAATTTGATCACCCCCCCCCCCCCCC
>CABFVX010002161.1:0-46845 GCA_902151425.1 Timema shepardi | reverse complement strand
ACCGCCTCCCCCAAGGAGGTGTTCATATATAAGTGTAAACATAATTTGTGTTGGTTAAAGGCATAGTAGCACTAGGAAAATGATATCGAAAGAAAAGTATCGATACTGTACTCATTTAAAGTATCGATACCGTACTAGTATCGAATGAAAAGTATCGATAGCCGTAGGTATCGGTATCGAAATTTTAATCTGGAAAAATATGTTTTTTATCTAGTAATAATTTCAACTTTTCCATAGTGATAATAATTGTATTTCATATTGATTTAAACACTGAAAATTATAATGATTATCGTATATTTAGGTATATCCCGTCGATGCTATGTTTTGGAACTTGAAAGGTATGATAGATAGTATGTATGATGGATATTATAAAAGGTTTTACTATACAAGCTTTCAAAATGTATATGAAAATGTAGCTGATGGAAAGTCATTTAATAGCTAAATTTAATTAGTAATATATTTTTTCAATCTATTTTGTATTCTTCTTTAACCATAGTAAACATTTAATCTAAGTATGAGTGAAGATAACAAAAAAAAACAGTTTTTTTCTATACCGAACCAATACCTGAGTGGTAATACTAATATCAGTAAAAGTATCGGAAAAAAGTATCGAGTAAAAATTACTAGTATCGATATTAGTAAAATATCGATACTTTTTTCACATTCCTAAGTAGGACCCCCTTACCCATTATATATATACAAGTATGTCAGGATAGCCTATCAACGGGTGGGATTTGTTGGGTATGATTGTTTAAAATGGTTGAACTCGTTGTGTTGATGGATTTATTGTAGACTGAAGTAAATAATGTGATGTAGGCACCTCGTCCTGAATAATAACTACATAATTTCTACCTCTATGGCCCTTGCCGTCAACTATCATAAACCTCTTAACACTCTCTAAAGGCTCTCTAATAAACAAGGTCCATTTGTCCACGTTTCACACTTACTTATAGCTTACAAAATGTGTTATACTTACCGATGTTTTGCTAAATGTAATTTACTGGTAGGTAACTATGCACAAGCAAAGCTGACTTTCTAAACATGTGTGTAAACTTATTGTGGACTGCTCTGAATAGATTGGCTGACTCAGACTTTCATTATTACGAGGGAACAGTGTATCTTATGTAAAAAAATGTATGTCCCAATGTTACAAGAAACTGACACATTATAATAAATGTAATATTTATATTAAATCTCCATTGTACTTTATCAATTTGTATTGTTCATTTAAAATAGGTTTTATTTAGTTATAATATAATAAATATTAATGATAAGAAAGGGGTTTATTTAGTAGCTTTTATTTGTATAATATTTTGTTTATCTACCATATAACTATCTTCTTAGCAATATAATATTACAACTATACTATTATTATCCCTTATTTTAGTGAGATCCTTGCGGCTGTTGAGTTGAAGAAAGTTTTTGTATATCTGGTTGCAACGTTGTTATTGATAATTAATCGAAGCTAGCCTCCCTTCATTATATCAAAACGGTTACAAGATTTTGGTAACAGATCAAGATTATACTAAATCCATGTTCAACACGATATGAAGTGGGAAATCCGATTTAAAAAAACAAACAATTTAGTCTAATCCCAAAACTGTAGAAAGTGTTTTGCAATTTCAATGCTTATCCAAAAATGTTGTTTGTAGTTTTTAAATCTATCTTGGTCTGTTATGTCAATTTGATGTTCAATGAGACATTGTGTAATACGATTCCAACATTAATCACATACACTCCAGGGAACCACCACCCAGTGTGGGATAATCATCTCTAGAAGGTCGCTGAACCGAAATTACATATCTTAGCACAAATACTTCACATGCTCAATAAATACAAAAATATCATTAGCTTGCAATTCATTGTCAATAATGGCCAATGAAAGAAATTTTGCAATAGCTCGTGACGTCTAATATTAATATTTTTAGTTTACTGCGGAAAGCAGTAATGGGCTCTTTCCTAGATATAAGTTTGCTGTATTTTCTTTGCAACTGTTTGTTCAACAAATTTAGTTTTTCTACTATATCCGATGTATAAAATATGTCACATTTATCAGCAACTATCTGTTCTCCAAGCTACTGATCACTTAGGAATGATACAATACTGCCCCAAGGTGCAGCAAAACTACGTTTACATTATTTCCTCCCACAAAGACTCTGAATATTGAGCTGGAAAATAACTGAAATTTCCTCAAGCGATGGTGGTAAAACTCATGAGAGGAGTTGAAGATCCTTAGAAATATAATTAATCATTTTTCAAGTTAACAATTTCGCTAGGGTTTTGCTCGCTCCGAGAAGGTGGGGTCTGAGTAATTTACCAATGCTTGGAATTCCCAGTTCTAAGATTGTGGTTTAATTATAATAGGTTCTGTTCCTTCTAAAAGGTAGACAAAAACAAGGATATTGAGTTATTGTGTTTTTATAATATGGACTGACCATTTCGTGTTTTTTTTTATATTGATAATATTTTTATTTTAAAAGTGAACTTTTCGTGACCCACTCAACAGTCTCCATGGCTCCCCAATTTTACGGCCTTTACCTGTGGCGCCTCAGAAATACGACAAGGCTCGCGTTGAGAATCACTGGACTATACTGCCGAATACGGGTAGATTGGGGTTTTCCCTCAACGGGATTTCCACTCTCCCTCCACGCAAATGCGCGTACACTTCTTCTAAATTCAATCTTCCCAATCCTTTACACATTAGCGTAATTAATGCATATGCGTATAAAGCGAACGGGTATAAGACGCAGTGGTAACAAAACTTAATATATTTTAAATAAATTAATCATCAAAAACACTTAATTGGTTTTTAGTTTATCCTCCTCAGACCCAGGATTTTTTTTATCTATTTCACATATTTTAAAAAAAAATTCTAGTTTAAAAGGCACTTTGGGGTAGTAGAAAAATACTAAAAAAAAGTATTTGCACCAGGGACCTAGGTGAAACCAAATGTCCCTTTAAGGAGACGTTGAGCCTCCATTCGTAAGATGTGAACACATGTTGAATTCACAAGATTCAAAATTGTAAAAACAACAGAGGACTTTCAAATGTACAAATGACACACACACACACGTTTAAAAAAAATCATTTAATATATTTGGACACACAACTTATTTTACATTATTTGCTCACAACATCATGATACTAAACATATTATTTTATTATGAAACAACTATAAGGTTTCAATGGTATTGCGGTATATTTTCTGATAGCACCTAAACTAAAATTAATGGCAACCTATAACAAAATTTTCCCATTGCACATTATTTTATAAAATTTCAAGATTAATTTTGTCACAGCCGGGTTTCTTTCCATTGTTTTGTAGTTCATAGCTCATGGTACAAATGAAAGCAATTTCTGGTCTCCTGCAAGCACAGAAATACTTTACATGTAGAGCAACAAACTCTGGCCTTGTTAGCATTACACCCAGGCAGCCGGCATCTATTCTTCTTCACAGGAGTTGGAAACTCTGGCATGTGAAGAACATGTTTTTTTCTCAACTCATTTGAAGGATGTGGGACAAATGCTCTGGAACGCTTAGGTGCTGGTTCTTCATTGTCATCTTGATGTGTATTGCTAAGTCCATCATTAGGTACATAAGAATAGATTAGATGTTCCTCATACTTGACTCTAAAGTTAAGATAGTCAAGGACATCTTTTCGTGGAGTTTTCAAGGCTACTTGATCACGATGATATTCAATCCAGGCAGCAGCAATTGACATATAAATAATATGCATGATAAGACGCACTGTTCACTTTTTAATTGTGCACTTATGCGATACATACTGATAACACGATCCAAGAAATCCACCCCACCTATATTCTGATTATATGACCTGACAATTGCAGGCCTCTTCGCCATGATATACTGGTTATTTTTCTTTGATCAACGGCGGTATTGATCATTTGGCGTCGCTCCCTCTTGACTCGAAATTAATGTGACTGATCGATTGTCAAACCACTTGACTATTGCAATCTGAGCATCACTTCTAACAGCCTGGCCAATGGATCCTCTACCCTCCTTTTTCATCTCATTGTCATTTGTTAGACCACAGCCTGAGGGTATGCGGCCTTTTTGAATTGTACCAGTCCCCTGAACTTTGGCTTTGATTTGGAGTGTATCTAAAAGTGATACAGATGTGAAATACCTGTCCATATAAATAGTTACTCCTGGTGGAAGGGTTTCAGAAAGGCGAAGAACTACCTTCCACCTATATCAAGACCTTAATATGCATCATCATCATCTATTATCTTGCCACCCTTAGCTTGATACAGAAAAAGTCTAAGGGTAAGCCATCGGTGGCTGTTGCTACAAAGTTGTTTAGTCCACAGGGATTTGGCTTTCCTTTGATGAATTGCCGTGCAGCCACATGGCCCCAAAAAAGAATCATCTGATCGTCAATTGATACTTGCAGAGGCCTAGGGTTGAGATGAAAACCATTCCTAACAATCTGAATGAAAGTATAGACTTTACAGAATTTGTTGGATTATTTTTATTCATCTGTTACTTTAGAATCATCTCTTATCTTTATATTTCTTCTAATATTAAAATATCTATTTCTTGACATACTTTCTGCAATAGCTGCAATATTAGTTTTTATAGCCCAGTACATACTAATGAAATAATTTCTGTGATTCCAATAAAACATCTCAATTCTTCAACAGAACAGTTTAAGGTTCTCCCCATGTCAGATAAGTGCCTTTGGTTTATATACATGCATAATAATTGAAATACATCATTTGGTATGTATTTACTCACATAATCGTGGGGTGGCAAGTTAACAGCATTCCCTGGTGTCTCTTCATGGTCAGGTACTGGTGCTAGGGGGTAAAAATCAATAGTTTTCTTCCAGAATTGGCTTATTCTGGTTGGGATACTCAAAGGCTGATCAGCCACACTATCATTATCATCATCGTCATCATCAGAACTCTTTCCATTTTGATTTCCTGAATCATGGACTGTAAATGTGGGATCATCGCCTTCATCATCTGAGATCTCCAAATCATATACATTTCAGTCTATTTCAGCACTCAAAAATTCAATGAAGGCAGCTGTTCCTGTGAGAAAATAAAATAAAAGTATTTTATAATTTTTGTAAAAAATATTCTTTATATTTGAAACCCTGAAAAAAATTAATTTCACTTTTTAAAAAGTATTGACCCTGTGTGAAACTAAAAATAGCACATACATTCAGCTATCAGGCTGAACAATAACAAAAATAGAATAATAAATAAGTAAGAAAAACTGAAACAATCTTTAAAAATCTGACACATTGGAAACCAATGTCCCCTACAGGGTTCATAGGAAAATAATAGCATTTGGTGAGGACTAGCTACTTGTTTTTGAACCAACTAAATTTATCATATATAAGTGATATATTTAAAAGTGTTATTACACGCCTTAATAGAGACTCATTAAAAAACAGCACAAATTAAAAAATTACTTACTTGCCTCCACGCCAACAAAAATACGCTTCCTCAGAACAGCCATATTCTCACTGTCTAGTGTCTAGTGTCTTGTCAAGACTAAATAATATCAAGCTATTGAAAAAAATTATATTTCAACACGTGCTGCCATCTATCCTCTAAGCATTGAAATCCACTCCAGGTTAACCAACACACTTATCTTGCCGCCAGAAATTTATAAACAATTTACTGTACAATGTCGCCTGTAGGGGACCCTGGAACTGAGGAGGTTAATGACAGTGCCTGGAACAATGTTTTTATGCTCTCTTTGATAGACCACTTTGAAATTACAATCATTAATTTTCAAAAACTTAAAATCCCATATTGTTTTATCAATAATAAGCCAAATATTATTTTTAATACTTGTATTACGAGTTGGTTTATTATGTGAATTAATTTTATAAGGCTTAATGTCTGGAAAGAAATACGAGATATGTTTAATGTTAAATTTGAATTGGCATTTTTTATACAATAACTTACTACAAGCCATATTTTCTGTTCCTACTGATCCTAATTGAAAATGTTTTTATTATAGTTTTATCTGGTTTTGAAAATATGGTTTAACTATTTATAATTATTTAGTTTATATACACACACTATTTTATCGTTTCATTCTAATTTTATTTAATTTTTTGAAATAAATAACCTTTACTCAAACAAAATATTTTTGTGCTGGTGAATCATTCGAATCATTTATCGAATTCAAAATACCGCTCGAACGTTTGTAGTTTAATTTCTAATAACAAAAGTAGTATCTTTCTGAGCAAAATAATATCCGTTTCAGGTTTCAGGTCCATATACGATCACTTCAGAGTTAAGACTAGAGCGTTGGCAATATTGATCATGTTAAAATCTGTGTTATTTTAACAAAACGCTCAAATTAATTAAATGAATTTTTAAACAGCCTGTTTTGTACAAGATCAATTTTATTTTTATTAAGGTTAGGGAGATAACTATAGTTTCAATATGACAACACTGCGACCATTTACATGTGATGATATGCTGCGATTTAACAAAGTGTGAGTTATACATCTAAATTAAGACAAGGTTAGGTCTAATAAAACTACTCAAGTACACACTCAAAATAATATGTTGAGAGTACTTGAGGATTGTTTAAAGCAATAGTCTCATAGTCAGAGGGCCGGACTCATAAACGCCGGCCGTGTTTGCGGGCCACAGTCTATAGAAACACGTTTACCCAAAGATATTTTTTCTTTTGGTTTTTTCCACACTGTCCGTAATTTAATTGCGAAAGTGGGTACGGGATGAGGAATATGTCATTTAGCGGAAATATAACCGCATTTGGGTAAAGGGAATGTTGGAAACAATATAGGGAAAACCACCCCTTGTATCCAGTGGGAATTCGAACCCTGACCTCTTTGGCATCAGGAAACTAGACCAGTGCCCACTGATGTAAGTTTACTAGCTATTTGGTAGGCTTACTATATTAAAATCAATATTGTATATTTAAAATATTTTAAAACTTTGATTTATCCAAACATCTCTGTGGGTTGGTGAATGCCCAAAGTAGAATTTATTGAATTAAGCAAATAAAACTTCCACAATCCAGTATTTCAATTGATAAAAATATTACAGAATTTGAAATAGTTTTAAGTATTTTTTTCATTCAAAATTATATACACACTAAAAGTAAACTATTATGTATCGGGTTCATATTCAAATGCAGGCCGGATAGTGATATAAAAGTATTAAAGACAAAGAGTGCTGGTCAAATATGTCTCAGGTCAGATGTGGCCTATGATCTTGACACTAGAATGTTTATTGCTAATAGCCAAAGCAGCAAAAAAAAATTTAATATAAGATAAATACTGATATATTGATACAAAAAAAGTTTGAACTTTAACTTAATTTCTTAAATAGACCTATATATGTTTACTAAGCTAACTTTCTTTTTGGGTAATTTTTCAGGAATTTGGATCCATTGACAGAAACTGTATCCTTTACATTGTGTAACACAGGTTATTGTGAAAATGATAGCTTCAATGATCTTTGTAAATAGGAACATATCTCAAAAGAAAGTAGTCTCATAAATTTAGGCATAAGCCTACACTTTTAAATAATTTTCAAAATACTACACAATTAAAACAATAAATAAATTTAAAAATTGTTATTTTTATAGGTGTTTTTTTCTTTAGAGTTCAGAATATCAAACAATATATAATAAAGTTGTAATTATTCGAGAACCAAAATTCCGAAGTTCAGTATCATACGAGATGTTACCATAATTTATGTTTTGTGAGAATTGTCTAGGAAAATTCACATTAAATGGTTCATCCACCTAACATGAGTAGCAGAGTGATTCGTTGTGGTTGAGTCATTGTTTCCACATACTGTGGCGCTGTAGTACCTATTATTGTCCACAGCTTGACTTATTGGAGTTTGTTGCCTGCCTCTGAGCTTTACGGCTGCAGCTTATCGATTCATCGTGATTATTATTTAAGTTGTTAAAGTTTAGTACGTTAACAATTAGTGCAGGTAATGTGGGTGTGCGAAGCTTCAAAAATTTAACTTGACTTCAAAACAAATAAATATCAGCTTTAACTTTGCTTTGGAAAAAAAAAACTGCTTCGACAATCAGGAAGCGTCACCAATAAAAATATTGAGGGCTAAAATACTCAAGTTATGGTCCGCCATTGCCATTGTAACCTGTTATAGGCATTATAAATCAATATTTGTGTGAGAAAATCTGAGTTAGTTGAATTGTAGGTGTGAAGATAACTTGATTTATCAGATTAAAAGGAAATATTACAAACTTTTGCAATAAAACATTTTCTCAGTTATTTTTTTGCATAAAGTTATATAAATAACCACAATATAAACTTTTTACAGGCATATAACAACTAATAAAAAATATTTGAGCTTCGATTCACCTTCGAGAATGTTTCAAATATTCGATTCAAGTTTGCTTTGAAATGAAAAAGTAGACTTGGCACACCCCTATTAAGTAAGGTTGTTTTAAGTGTCTAAAAATGAGTGTGTATTTATAAAAGAAATAGAATTGTTTCATATTTTTTGAGTTTTTTTTTTTGTTATCTGAGGCCACCATGGTCCCATTACCTTGTATAATTAGGACTCTATTGTATAAAAAACCTTCATGGTGATAGCCTGTAAGTAAGCTATCGTGACCGAGCGGCCGCTGCAGGGTGAAGACAGTGCCAACATTTGCGGATAAAGGGAATCTTGTGGTCAGCACAACAAACCCTCTGGCCATTAATCTTAGTTTTATAGACTGGAGTTGCTACTTTATTCAATTATCTCTTCATTTGTCTTCACGAGGCTGAGTTTAACCTTATTAAAGACCCACTGCTTCACAGAAATATCTGAAAGCGCCGAGAATTAAACCTGGGACCTCTGGATCTGTAGTCAGGAGCTCTGACCACAGAAGCGGTTGACTCTACTGTATACTTACTAGCTTAAAACAAAAGATTGGTTCTTTGGGTGCTGGTATGTAAAATAACACCATGCCCTCTATCAAGGCTAATAATCATGGTTTTTTGAAAAGGTAATGGACCAAATATCAACTGTAATAATAAATCACAACTCAGAATTAATAACGTTTCTTAATGCCTTTACTATAAGCCCTCAGAGTAGTGCAAATGTTTTGAGAACATGAGGGTTTTTCTTGACTGCAGCCAAGTACGGCCTTTCTTTCTACATGCAATATCTTGCTCACTGGCCTGAGTACTTTCAGGTAGCAGAATCTTCCAGCGGAGAAATTATGGGATACAGTAAGTAGAGTGATTGTTAGTTTTACAACTTTTAGCATTCAGAGTTCTATGTTTAATAAACCAAAGTTGTTTGACGTGTTATAATTTTGTAAAATGTTTAGTAATGGGCAAAGCAGAGGGTCACGGTGAAAACTGGCATGGCCATGTGACGGCATTAACAGTTTCTCCAGATTATCGACGATTGAGACTAGCTGCCACTCTAATGTCATGGCTAGAAGATGTCTCAGAAAAGTAAGAACTTTTTTATCCAAGCAGTTTTGTATCTAAACACAACAGAGTTGTGTTTTCAAAATAAACATGTTGCTGATTCATTTTCTTCATTTGTAATGCGATTGAAAATAGACTATGTTGTTTTATTTGCACATTTTAATGCCACACTAGGTTTATTTGGCCCATGAGGTAAAATTGAGAGGATAAAAAGATGATAAAACATCTCAAAGATAATTTGTTTCTGACATGCTCGTAAAATAATTTGCTAGTATTATAATAAAATGTTGATCTATTATAATTATCAAGTATCGATTATACCTTTCATGGTTTGAAAAAGTACATTAGCGACTGCTAGGCTATGATTATAGGGCCTACTACCATCAACTGTTTCCACCCTCTGGCCAGGTCACTTGAGTAAAATGCCTCCATCTTCCTCTCTCCTTCCTCTTTGAATTTCAAGGACTTACTACCAATAATCTTATATAAAAGATTAATTTTTTTTAGAAACAGTCTGTATAGCTATTAATTAAAATGCTTAAAAAAGAAAAATATGTATTTCCATACTACTGTTTATCAACGTCAAGTAATTACATCTACTATTAGAATGAAACCGAAGACATTTGACTTTGTGAACCAAAAACCGCCACCAAGATAATCATATTTGCTGAGTGTTTACTCATTAAATTAAGATTTGTTTGTGGACAAGTGTCAGCTAGTCTTGAACACATTGCACTATACGAATATGCAAACTAGTTAGTAGTTTTGCTACAGTATATTATCAAATAGTTAATTACTGTATGCTCTTTTCACAGGAAGCGAACCTACTTTGTGGATTTGTTTGTGCGGGTATCTAATAAAGTAGCCATCAGCATGTATAAACAATTGGGATACATTGTTTATCGGACTGTACTAGAATACTACTCTGGAGATCCAGATGAAAATGCTTATGGTAAAGCCCATTCTTAATCAAATACAAATTTGAACTATTGTAGTGCTAGTTATTTAGCAATCATATGTTTATAAGTCAAAATTAAAAGATGCTTCATATTATTAAATTTTGTTCATTGTTGATTGTTTATTTTATTATTAGTATTATAATTTGAATTAAAGTCTGTTCATATCATCAGGCATAGATTGTTGCCAACATGTATCGTTTCATGCACAACAAATATTGTTTAGTGCTTTTTCTAATAGAATATTCATACCAAGCTTAGTGTATCTGTTCTCGCACAGTTTGTCTCCATACAGTATTCTCGGTGAGAATATTATCTGGCACTATGTAGGCCTATCAGAATTGATATATCACTCTCTTCAATAAACAGATAAAACATTTTTACAAGTAGGTACGCACTACTAATGACCACTTGATTTAGGAGATACCAGATGGTATGAAAACTTCACAAATCGTGCACGAAACATTACAAGCTGGAAACTATCGATTCATGATGTTATGAACAGACCTTTATTGTCGAATAAAAAACAGGCCTCTTTTTGTATTTTTGTTTTAGATATGCGGAAAGCTTTATCAAGGGATGTTAAAAAGAAATCCGTCATACCACTTTCGCATCCAGTCAGACCTGAAGACGTGGACTGACGTTTCTTGGAAGAAATCTGGTACATTAAGAAAGTGAAAAATCCTTCAAAATGCAAACTCAAGAATTGTAATTTCCAACCTAGTTATTATTTATGCATACCGTAATGTATTTCATGGAATATATACTTAAAACAAATAGTTGATTTGTCTGGAGAGTAGTATACCTCAGGTTTGGGTAGGCAGCTAGTAATAAAGCCAACAACAACAAAATCATTAAATTTTCTTGACATTGAATCCCTCTTCAAGCACTTTAGTGGGTTGTAAAATTTTGAATCCACCTAAGACTTCAACAAGATATGAGTTCAGATATTGAATGGGAATACAAAATTACATTACTAATAATTTTTTGGGGTTGAACATTCTAAATTCCCCTCTCACTAGTCCTGAGCTATCCATGTCACATACTTTTTTTTAAATAATATTTTCTATTTAGGTAATTGAAAATATTAGTAATAAGATGACCTTGTCTTGGGCTTTCCCCCCAACTGCACTTTAACACCCTTCATCCCCAATAATCTTTTAATATAATTTAATTGACAAGTCTTGACCAAAGTGAGAAAAAAAGGCAACCATACAACAGCTGCAGGTCTGGTTTTTCAATCTTCCTTTGGTACAACATTTTATATCCAGTAGTGCACCAAGTTTTGTTAGAAAGTTTGCCACTATAAAATTAACACTATATTTATAAAGTTAGGTCTTTATTTAAATTCAACTACACTAGCTGGTTGTATGGGTTTTAAAATATTTTGAAAATATATAAAAAGTAAAATTGACCAATCTTTTCAAAATATAAATAATTCTTTGATTATGGCCATATTGAGCCACGCGTATTCATTACTAAGAAAATACGCACAGTTTGGTAATTTTTTAGAAATTCTGAAGTGTTTTAACAGGTCCAATAAAAAATGTTAAGTTGATAGTAAAATGAATAACTATCTTATTGCATTTCCAGTGCATTGTAGCTGAGGTTTGCAAGCACAAGCATATTTATAATTTGAACATTCAATTTAAAAAAATATATATTGAGATATTTACCTTGTTAAAGTATGTGAATTTTTTTTACATAAGAATAAAAGTATGCCATCATGTTGATTCACAGAATTACTCTTGCACCACTACCCCACCCCACCCATAATTTGTTCTTACTCATTAGTTTATATTTTAGTTTTGTTCCAATTTAAATGTTATAAAACATTCTAACCATTCAGCCACATTATTTAACATAGTTTGTCTTCTCCCGTCATGCTAACTTCTTGTTTTAACACCCTCCTGTTTCTTACCTGGCTATATAAACCCTTACTTCCACATCCCTTTTAATCATCTCTAACCATTCTTGTATCCAACAAGCCTTCTTTTCCCCCTTATACTCTTTGATTTTTCCTCCACTTCTTCCTTCACTGCCATTTCACCATTGTGTCTCCTTCAATTTCCTTTAATCATTTGTCCTTCCACTTCTTCACTTTACATCTCATCCTTGGGTATTAAACTTACCTTTCTTGAATATGATTATCTTTCCTCTTAGTTTTAAGTGTGACTAACTTTTCATTTCCTTATCCAGGAGTAAGTAATATATTACAAACCTTTACATCCTATCCCAACTGTATCTAGTAATTTTATGTTCTTTTTTCATCTTGTACTGGCTGACCTTTGTTCTATTCCTTGCCTCTCCATCCATCATCTTCCAACACTATCTTTTCCCACGTTCACATTTAGATCCCTACCTACCCGCCTTTTCTAATTGCTGTCCCAGTTTTTCTTCAAACTTGTCCTTACCATTCTATTTCACAGTCTCATTTACCGCCCACCTCCACCTGCTCTCTTCTCTTACTACAAAACACAGTCTGCTTCACCTTCCTTCATTTCCCATCCATTATAACATATATTCCTTTTCTATTGTGGTACTCCTTCTCTACCTTGATTCACTCATTACAAACATATAAATTCTTCTTTCCTCCCCAACAGAATTTCACTATTCAATGTCCAAAAACATAGCTGTTCTTCATTTCTCTTATCAATCCAGCTTTTTTTTTTCAATCTCGAATTCAGTTTTCTTCAGCTACCAACTTAGTAGGTTGTCGTGGCCAACACCTATGTAGTGGGTCTGCCACCTTTAGAGCTCCAAGAATGCCCGTTTTGACAGTGACGCGGCTGTAACAAATTATTGTGTATAGGCCTAAATCAGCTTATCTCATTTTCACCTGACCTGGGTTCCGCTGAGCTTTACACCCAACCTCCATTAGGTTACTCAAGTCACAGGGTACACCTTGTGGAGGAAATACTACTTGTATTGTGCTTCATTGTCCTGTTCACTACAAAGAGGAAATAATTATGCAATAATTTTTTTAGCGAATCTCAGAAACACCAAAATAAATGGGGAAGTGGCATATGACATTTATCTGTACACCAGTGTAGGCCTAATAGAAAAAACTTCTACACTAGCGAGCTGCTCAGTCGATAGAACACCTAAATGGGACTCCGCCTCTCAAATTATTTGTGGTAGGATGCTTATGTTGGTACTTCTGCAATTTTAGTGCAACCGGGACGAGACAAGAGGAATTACCATGGTGACTTACCTGTTACAGTAAAATTTATATCCATTCTGGTGATAAGTAGTCTAGACTTCAACCCACACTGGCTACAGAAGAAATGATGTCAAAAACCAAAATATAATTAAACTTTTAGCTGATGACCTGGAGGTCTAGGGGTAAGGTGTCAGACTTCTATGCTGGTGGCCGGGGTTCGGTCCCGGCAAAGATTTATCTGATTACCAAACCCTTCCTTCACCTCTGACAGGACATCTTGTGAATGTGAGGAATGCCAGGCCTCCACCGTGGTTTGGATTCCACGTTAAACTGTAGGTCCTTCATTTCATCTCACACTCACCCTACCATTACACATTAGCGTAAGTGCGTATAACCCGAATGGGTAGTAAGACGCGGTGCTAATAATAATAAAACTCTTAGCTCACGCCAAACAAGATTTTTCTATCAAAAAAACCAGCTAGCGTGTCTTCTTTTTCTTTCTTAAAATAAAAAATGATCATATCATCCAAACAATTAAGATAATAGGAAATTAATGTATCAGGGTATAGAGGAATGAATAACAGTATTGAAACTTCAGTGGTGTTGTCATGGAGAATTAAAAAAAAGTTCAGTTGAAAGATATTAAAGAAGTTGATACAGAAATACGCGGCAGGGTATGCGACGTAGATAAATAAGACAGTAAGAACTAGCAAAAATACAGAAATATAGTGAATATTATTCACACCAGATAATTAAAACAATCAATTAGGTTTTAGCAGTTATATTTACAAACAATTTTTATTTACATTGCATTGAAAAAGTATAAAATTGATTTTACACTTAGTTTATGCTGAAAGGTACCACACTTACATTGCTTATTTCCATCATGGTTTAGCTTATTTTAGAGGCCATAGTGGGACCCATCAAGGTAAGAATGTAAGCTTTCACCATAAACAAAGTGTAGACCCTATATGTTGTAAACTTCTCATGATTCACTACTACTGTTACTATCATCATCTTCCCCTTCTTTCTCTTCGTCATTAGTCTGCTGCTGCTTTTTCCAAGCTTTGGCCATTTCGAGCAACTTAAGATTGGGTTTGGTGGCTTCATCTTCAGGGAAAATGTAGTCAAAGAATTCTTCCCAACCTTCTTCTGTCTGAAATTGAGAAAGAAAATCAATTCACTATAAATACTTAACTCTTACCCAAGAGTTAAGTATAGTAATATTGAGAGAAAGCTGCTAAAACATCATTCCTCTATCTCTTTAATAAACATCACCTTTTCATACAGCCAATATAATTTTGAGCACCCTTAGTATAAATAGTCATTATGTCCAGATATTATGTGGCAAGGAAACTCTTTAGTTGAGGACATAGATAAAATAAAAATACTTTTTGACTAATAAAGTTACTGTAGAGACCTCATTAAATTAATATAAACTAAAACATGAATATTCTTCGGCATCACAAGTTTCCCCATTTTGTCACGGCCCTCCATTTGAAACAGTTATTATAAAGTGATGAAATTTTAGTTAGTTATTAAAAAACCATTACATTACTAAATATCATTTTGTTGTAGATTTAAATGAATTAAAAAGAACTCTCTATTTCCCCAATTTAACACTTTTTAATTACAATTTTCACCGCCGCTCACTTACCCCGTCGTCAGCTTGTACCCTCTGTCTCTTCTTCACTCTTCTTGGCATCTTCTTTATAACATTGTTAAGTGAAGATTCATCTCCATGTTGAGTTTCAAACTCTCTCCATGCCTCTAGAAGCAGAACTCGTTCCTCCTTTTCATTGGCACCTCTCAGGGATAGATTGGCTCGCTCGTACACCCTTCGAGCTAACTCAACATTACTTTCATCTGCGGATGCAAGCTCAAACTGTGCATAACTCATCCATACCTGTGAAACATAAAGTAAATCTTGTAACTATACTTATTAGAATCAG
This sequence comes from Timema shepardi, assembly GCA_902151425.1. Taxonomy (NCBI): domain Eukaryota; kingdom Metazoa; phylum Arthropoda; class Insecta; order Phasmatodea; family Timematidae; genus Timema; species Timema shepardi. The sequence continues at coordinate 31,352 of CABFVX010002161.1, read as the reverse complement.
AATATATCATAAAATTGTCATAATTGATGATAATTGTTCATAATATGATCTTTAGTATTTTTTAAATTTCAATTTTTAAAAATACCTCTATTAAATATAGTAGAACTATGGTAGGAAGAAGCTTTAAGAAAATACAAAAAACCTTTTTTGTTGTCAGAATTGGTATTGTTGGTATAATGTTCTTTTTAGCAGACACTCATAGTCTTCTTAGCTTTCTTAAACTCACCTTCACATGTAATGTTCTCTCTAACAGACGCTCATATAGCTCTCTAGCTTTCTCAGTCTCACCAAGAGACACTTCAAAGTCTATGTATGCTTTCCACAGCAGTTCCGGCATGTCTAATCGTGGTTGGTTCACAGCCAACTCATAGATGGCTCTAGCACGATCTGTGTCTCCTAGGAGTGTTTCCAACTCTGCAAACTTGAACAATAGTTTACATTTTCAAGCGTGTAGTCGCTCCAGAGAAAATAATAAACAGCCAAATAATATAAAGATGATGAGAAGTTAGGCCCTTGTGTCCTACTTTACTTAGTACTATACTATACATGCCCAGACAACCATATTTAAAAATGGGAGCTCCTACAATCAGTAGTGTTGATTTCTAAGTTATGTAAATCATGATATATAGGAGGTAAGATGTTGAAATTTTATGAAATGTAGCATTTAGGGGTGTGCAAAGCTACGAAACTTCAACTTAGCTTCAAAATCATATTAGCTTTGAATTAACTTCGAAAATTATGAAGTTTCGCCAGTAAATAAATATTGATATTTAAAATACTCGATGTATGGTCAATTATTGCCATTCTGAGCCGTTATGCAACTTTTAGAATATTCCATATATTTGATTTGAGTTTGCTTCAAACTGAAAACATGGACTTTTCACACCCTTAAAGCACTCTTTATTCAGTTACCTATATATTTAGTTGTAAAAGCCAGGTTTTAAATATTAATTCGTAAAAATAGATGCATTTGGTGTTAATGAACTTTTTTTTATAAATATTTTATTTGCAAAACTGTTAGAATTTTGAAATTTTCATTACTGTCGTCATCATCATTAAAATCACTATTCAGTATTTTCTGCACTATTTACACTTTCACACAAATGGTTTGCTATTTTGTTTTCATATAAAACCTTCCTCTATCATCTCATCACCACAGACCAGATTGTTCAAACAGCTGTTGCAAGGACATTGAAATTATTTATATTTTTCATAGAAAAAAACTAGGTAAGTAATTTAAATGAAAAGTGTATAAGACAACTAAACACACCCAGGATATGATTGGTCCTGCCATCTATAAATAAAATGTGCAACTATGTCGGTGGTTGTTTGCTAAAACAAGCAATGTATACTACACATTGCATAGCAGTTCACTACTAGCATGTTTTTAACAAGATTTTATTCAAGACACAAGGGATTAAAAGAGTAAATCTCACCCTCATCCATGTGACACAGTTTTCGGGACCGAATTCAAGAAACTTTTCATACAGTATTCGACAGCGATCAAACTCTCTAAGTTGAATCTCAAGGTCAATGTAACCTCTGTATAGTTTATCCTTGGGGCACATACCAAGTGCCATTCCCTGAAACAACAAGTAGTTTTCAGTCTGTGACAGAACATAAACTAATATCAAAGAATTAATTTACTACCCAAACTGTTTCAGTGGACACATTGTTTAAGGCGCTACTCTCGCAATAGACTAGACTGCCAATGACGGAAAGATTGGGGTTCAATCCCAGTCACGTGTACTGAGAGGAATTTTTCCTAAACGGTTTTCTACTCTCCCTCCAAGTAAATAGGGTTCACTTCCTTTAAATATAACCTTCCTAATCCCTAAAACCATTAGCATAATTAGTACATAAACGTATAACCTAAAAGAGTAGTAAGATGTGGTGCTAAAAAAACTATCATAAACGGTATTGAAATTCCGTTTTATGCCCTCTTCCCTTAAGAACAGCAGGATTGGGAGAAGTGAACTAATATTTTCACTACACTACATAAAACCGCAATACAATGCGTGGCCTTGATCAAGCTACATCACCAACCTAAGTTATGTGTTATCCTCTGGATGTGATGAGCTCTTAAATAAACTAGGCAATGCAAATAAATAGTTGATAATATTTCATGAAAATCTCAAGATACTTCTACTATATGAAACATAGCAGTAGTTTACATCATTTGAGAATAAAATGAAATTCATTTACAATCCTTAACACCAACGAAACCCACTTCGATGCCCCCATAGTCTAAGACGTCACTCTCTCAATAGACTATACTGCCGATGACAGGGAGATCCGAGGTTCAATTTCCGGTCGGGTGTACTAAGGATGGTTTTACCGCAAATAGTTTTTCACTCTCCCTCCCCACTTCCTCTAAATTAACCTTTCTAATTTCTAACACATTAGTTTAATTAGTAAATAGGCGTATAACCTAAACAGGTAGTAAGAAGTGGTAACAAAAAAGCCTTTAACAAAGCATGATTTAAATAAGAATACATCGTACCAGCATCTTCCTGGCCATTGTTAGATTTTTGTTCCTGATTTCAAACTGGGCATAGAGAAGCCAGATCTTACTGAAAGTGAAGTGTTTATGTGGCAGCAACTCCAAACAAGCTCTGTAAACTTGTCGCGTTCTCTCTTCATCCTCTGCCTCAAGCTCCTCGAACAAGGCATAGTTGATCCACAGGTAGATGTAACGTCGCCAAAACTGTTTCTCCTAACACAACACCAGGTAGAAGATTACAATTTGTATTAGGAATGGTAAGGTTGTGGGCGGCATACAAGAACGATGCTAAGCACGGCTGAAGTACCTACCAGTCAAGCCCAAGTAAAGTCGGAGGAAAGCCCCACATGCCTTGCTAGAACATCTGGCTGGCAGTCATGTGATGAAATCTTAAAAGAGAAGTACCAAACCCTGGTGGGAAATAAAATTATCTACATCCATTGTCTCGTAAAGAAACAATTTTGCTTATAAAGTTAGCAAAACTGATTATAAACAAACAAATATTTGTTAAAATAGCAGAAAATGTGAAAAAGTTTTCAGTGTGGAAGAAAGAATCTATTTATTGGAACAAATCCTTTCCCTTTACTAAACCTTTCCTATTCAACCTCTACACTTTGCATCTCATCCTTGGGTATTAAGATTTTTGTCTTTCTTAGGTACAGCTATTTCCTCTTCATTTTTTAGCCTCCACACCATTATGTCTGCCACCAACAACAGGTGGTCACTATCTAAGGAGACACTTGATATTACCTTGATGTTTACGGTCTACCTTATCATTCTTCATCCATGAGAAAGTAGTCTTATCACCAATCTTTGGTCCCCGTCCCAACTGTATCTAGTGAGCTTCTAAGCTTCTCTTTCCTTCTTATACCAGCTGTTTGCCACTTTCATTTTATTTCTTGCACATAGCTCCAACAGCCTTCTATCCTCCTCGTTTCTCTCACCCCATATCCTTCTTTCCCTAATACTTCCTCAAACCCTGCTCTTTCTTTTCCTACTTTTGCATTCAGATCATCCATTATTATCCGACACCCGTTCCTCGTATGCCTTTCCAGGTCTTCTTCAAACTTTGTATTTTTTATCTGATGAATGGGTGACTTGTGTTAAAGACTCGAGGTTTGGACAAGTAGGCAATTTGTATTTAAATTGAAAGGGCTGGGTGAGTGTTAGGCACATTTAAGTTGTATTAATAATAAAAAAACATGATAAACATTTATTTACATGAAAACAAAAACAACAAAAAACTCAAATCAAACTTGATTCTGTAAATTTAAGCACTACACTCAAAGTGTATATAAAATTCAAACTTGACACTTATAATTTAAAACTCAAAACTTTGTTTAAAAATGAGGTGGCCCAATGGCTAGATAGTTTTATAATAAAGGAAAGTGATAACACTAAAGAAAAAGGAAAAATAAACTATTAAGAGTAAATTTGATGAAGAAAGCCCACCTAGGGAAAGAGGAAAAATGTGGGAAGAATCCAATGCACAAAGGTGACATCTTCTTCCTTTCTTCTGTCTTCTATAGTAGAAGTAGTCACACACACATTTTAACACAAATATCATAATATTTCGGCATTGTTGCCTTTATCAAACATAAAGAAGAAGAAAGTACATAGTACACAAACAANATTGTTTGTGTACTATGTACTTTCTTCTTCTTTATGTTTGATAAAGGCAACAATGCCGAAATATTATGATATTTGTGTTAAAATGTGTGTGTGACTACTTCTACTATAGAAGACAGAAGAAAGGAAGAAGATGTCACCTTTGTGCATTGGATTCTTCCCACATTTTTCCTCTTTCCCTAGGTGGGCTTTCTTCATCAAATTTACTCTTAATAGTTTATTTTTCCTTTTTCTTTAGTGTTATCACTTTCCTTTATTATAAAACTCAAAACTTTGAAATTGTATTTAAGAAACATGCCAGATTTTAATTCATCCGGATCTTTTTTGTAAAAATAAAGAAGGAAGTTCCTATCCTGTACTTACCTTTGTAGGAGGAACATTTGCTATCGCTCTTTCGTATGTTTCTCTGATTGAATCCAAATTTCCTTCACTTTCCACAAGTCGCAAGTAGTCAAACCAAGCATCATAATTGGTAGGATTGGCTTTTATTTCCTACATATAATTCAAAAGGTGTTGTAAATTTGAGTAACGTTAGAAAAAGAGAAAATACAACCAAAATATGTCCACACTGTTAACAAGAAATTCCCAAAACTCTAAATGTACCCTTTGTTTACCCTGAACATTAGAATTATCACCTACACACATGGTGTCTACTCAACTTGACCAATGAAATCCCCGACTTTTTCCCTGATTTACCCTGATCATTTCCTAAAATTCCCCACTAAAATTTATGTAACATCCTTCTAACTCCCCTCCCCCCTCCCTTCTCTACTCGTTTTTCTATTAATATTTTTTTATGAATAATAATAAGTTTTAAAATTTGAATATTTTTTTAAATTTGTATTAAAATTGTTTACTAGGAATTAAAAATATATTACACAGCTAAAACAAAAAAATGATATAATTTACCGATTTAATGATTATTGTATTTCATATTTTGAGTAAAATATCATTTTCCCGGATTTTTATTGTGATTTACCAAATTCCCGGCTTATTCCCGTTTTTTCCCGATCACTTCAAATTCCCGGCTAATTCCCGTTTTCCCTGATTTTCCCGAATGGTAGACACCCTGCACACAGATTACACTATGACCCTCCCTATCTTAAAAGCTACACCATAGTTGAATAATGCAAGGTAAGCTTGCTACCTTCTAAGGTAAATGAAGGGTACCTTCATGAGCCCACATAGGACTAAGGAATAGTTTACAAATAGGTAGCTAACCAGACAATGCCAAGAAGTGTTTTTTTTTTCACTATTCAATATATAAAATAACCTGCTTTCCTTAAATTAAAATGAATATGTTTGGGACCCCAAATAATCTAAGACTAAATAGACCATCATCATGAACCTGTTTCCTGCACGGTCAGTTAAGTAGAATACCTCACTCTTCCTCTGTCCTTGCACCACTAGACCAATATACTAAATTTTCGATGGCAGGCAGATTGATATTCAAATTTGGGTACATGTGGCTAATTCTACAACTTAATCTGCAGCATCAATTAATTTTAACTCCTTTAAACTCACATCTATGTTTTAATATACAAATGTTTACTCAACCATAACATTTTTAAACTCACCTCTTCATATTGAAACTTTCTTTTACTAACAATCACATCCTCAATTCCTGTTCGATCCCCATATTTCTTTTCATGAATTGTATACGCTTTGTATAGTTCTTGGGCTCTGTCTTTAGGAATGTGATCTAGGGCATACTTGTAGATAACGCGAGCTCTGTCATGCTGTTAAAGAAACATACATCAATACAATGGATTAAAAAAAACTGAAACAAATTTCACACAAAGAGTTAGCATACATTTTATAAAGCAAAATAGAATTAAAGGAGCATCCAAATTTAGATATTTTTTTTCCAAAACAAATAATACTGAGTGGTAAAATATTTCATACCTCTCTTTGGTTCTCTTCAAATTTTGCAAATGCTATGTATAGTTTTTCATCCATTGTTTCTTCACCAAAAAATTCTACTGATCTTTCAAAAACTTTGCGAGACCCCGAGATAAATCCATGTTGCTCTTCAAACCTGGAATGTACAAAATAATATAAGTGAAAAGCTGAAAGGTAGTTTAAACAAATTATGTTTATAGTCCAGCGTAGTGAGCTAATTATGTGTTAACTTTGAGAAGTGAAAATAAAACACTTTTTGTTACATTTATTATGCTGAAAACTTGTGTTTGATATTTGTAAGCTTCTCGTCTATAAATGGTGAGATGACCACAAAATAAAAACCAAACAACCACATACCATGATGGATATTTCTGTTCTAAATTAGGTCTATATTTGTTGATTAGTTTAAAACTAGGAACGTTTAAGAAACAGACATGATCAGAGCATTGGCTCAATTTTTTTATAATAGAGGAAAAAATACTTATTTTTTTATTTGAGGTATTTAATGTGCACTTTCTGAACTGACTGATTATATTAGTATATGAGAATTTCTATGAGCGAGAGCGAAAGGGCCTACTAATTTTGCCGAGAAAGATATTTTCACATACCTTACAGGGTTCTTTTACATCCCACAATTGACATGGGACTGAAGCTTCCCCTCTTAGAAAAGTTATGCTACGGATTTGTATTGCTCAAGAAAAATCTGTCGACCCCGACTGGGTTTGAACCAACAAACATTGGGTCTTGAGGCAAGCACTTTACCCCAAGACCACTGAGGTCAATGGAAAAAGACTAAATTTATCATAATTATATACAAATATTAATAGTAAAGGATTAAGTTTAATACCTGGCAAATTTAGTCCAGTTGCGGACGTCAGGGTGGACATAAACAAATCTTTCATAAATTGTCCTGGCTCTGTTTATTTCTTTGTAGCGCAGTTCAAACTTGATGTAGGTGAGCCAAGCCTGTTCGTCCGGCTCCCACTCCATCCATCGGTCAAATACCTGGCGAGCACCTGTGTACAGTCACAACTTTATGTAGGCATTAAACTTTACCAACACCAAGGGGCTCTGAAAAAACTATGTATTCTTATCAAGGGGCGGGGGTGGAGAAGTGCTCTGCATTTAGGAAAAACCACCCTCAGAACACCTAACCGGGATTAAAATCTTTTTAACTTCTCCTAGTCTAGTGAGAGAACAACCCTCTAGAGCAGGGCTTCTCAACCTAGGGGTCACAACTCCTCTGGGGGTATTGGAGGTTGCAGGACATTTGAAAAGAAAAATCATAAATAAAATGTAACTAATCTTATCCTTGATTTTCAACCACAGTGGTGACATGGCTTGTTGTGACTTTAAGCCACACTTTTGTAATAACATGACAGTAATAACCTACCAATTTTAAGCTGGGTAGCAGACAGCATGATCCTTTGTACAGGCTTGGCGACAGGGAAGGGATTGTCTCAGCTTGTGAAAAGGTGTGGGGGGGCTGGCCAGGGAAATTTTAAACTTTATGTTTAATATAATGGAGAAATATTTTATTTATTTTGTTGAAAAAAAAAATAGGATACTATTTCTAAACTGAGCCGGCCAGTCTGGAAACATTTGACGCTGATGATGTTGAAGTTGAGTTTTGCAGTAAAAATTGCAAAAATAATGCTCTTAACTCACAATTCATACCATCTCATTTTACACACAAGCTACAGTAGCCCCGTGGCTTCTTTGGTGCTGACTGACAGTGCACAGCTGTACTTCTGACAGTTAACATTTAGGTATATACCTAAATTTTGACCGTCAGAAGTGACAGCTGCTAAACACATGTTTTTGCAGATCATAAGGTTAAGCGTAGGGATACATAATTTGGTCTGGTAAATTTTCAAAGCCGTCAGCTGTGAACTGTCAGTCAGCACTAAAGAAGTCATGGGGCTACTGTAGACTTTAGTATGAAATATTATTTAGTGGCGTGTCCTCCTTTATAATTATGCTCTTACAATTTGGTAACTATATTCCTAAGTACCCTAAAGCTACCTGCAAGGTAGACTCTACAATTGTTCCAAGCTCACTCACCAGCTATATTGCCAACCATCTCCTCCATGTAGGAATACTTGTACCAGAACTGGTTGGCTCGCGGGAGGATGGTTACCGCACGATCCCACAAGTTGCGGGCGTGGTTCACCTGACGGTTCCTCATCTCCATCTCGGTATACTTGAGCCATAGTGTAATGTTGCGATGGTCCACATCCAACGCTCTCTCGTATATGGAGCGGGCTCTACACACATACACACACATGCTGATACACTTTTGTCTGTAGACCAACACTTCCAAGTTACAAATTTCTCAGTCTCAAATTATTTTCTTGTATTTTTTAGTACATTTTGCACTCAAGAGTCTATAGCATAAGTAACTTACTGGATATAGTACATATGTTGAGTAATTAGTTTCAGAATGTTTTTTAAGGGGAAAAAAGTTACGTCTTAGGGAGGTGGGGTGGGGGAAAATGAATGTCAAGGAAGTATTCTCTTCTATATCTAAGGTGGGGAAAACTACAATATCCAGTAAAATGTTATATTTATGTTGGTAAGTGTAGTTATTTTCTAGCTAAGAGTAGCCTGACTGATAAAAAGAGATAATAAAAACAACTTTTCCCTTAGGCCTAAGTTTTGTTTGAAATAAATAGGCCCTAACTAAATAATGAGTAGAGGCTAATTAAAAAAAACTATATTGTATGTAGGTACTACCTTTGAACTTCTTTTTGGCTTTCTTCCCATTGTGCGTACTTGAGCCAGTTACTTATTACAGAACGATTTTTTCGTAGGTTATCCTCAAATGCCCTTCTTTTTCTATGTTGGTAGTCAGCCAACTCATCGGGATCAGAGATCTTCTGCTTTGGTGGCTAAAATGTTAGGTATACAAATGGTTTGGTTAATTTAAAATATAGATTTTCCAATATTTAGCCAAAGCTATATCTAAGCACAGACAAAAATAAAAGTAATTATGTCAAGCTTTAAGTAAAAAAATTAAATATTACTTACTCTATGGCATTAATAATTTGAAAGTTTATTGCCACATTTGAAAAAGTATGCAACCTTATCTTGAGCTAGTTTTATCTAGTCTCTCTCATTACATCTTATCTCTTTCAGGTCCATTCTAATGCTATCCTCCCATCTGCGTCTAGGTCTTTCCAATGGTCTATTACCATTGAGTTTGCCAGTCAATACCTTGGACACGGTTCTATATTATCCCATTCAGAGACATAATGATAACTCTTAGTCCTTATTGTGAGGGTAACTTGCCGTTATTAAAAATTGGTCACATTAGTAGAGCCGCATTAAGATTAGATAAATATCCTAGGATTAAAATAATAAAATTTTAAAATGTTAGATTGAATAAGAAAATTATGTAAGAATATAAAAATTAATGATTTGACAAAATTTATTCCATTTTTTGTATGTGTACGATAAATATTTGTGTCAACCTGTACCTTGATAATCAAGAGATATTAAATATTAATAAATAATGCATATATATTCTGAAACATTAACAAATAGGCTCCTATGCAACAAAGAACATGATAAAAAACTAAACCAACGTGTTTTTCATGCTTACAAGCATTTTTGGCAGATCAGTAAAAATAAACCTGTATAAATTCCTATAAAGTGACGAATTACAGTTTTTTAAAAGTTTTTTAGCACCACGTCTTACTACCCATTAGAGTTATAGGCCTACGTGACGAATTACAGTTTTTTAAAAGTTTTTTAGCACCATGTCTTACTACCCATTAGAGTTATAGGCCTACGCTTATGTGCTAATTATTACACTAATGGTTTTAGGGATTAGTAAGGTTATATTTATTGTGAATGTGGGGAATGCCAGGCCTCCACCGTGGTTCGGATTCCACATTAAACTGTAGGTCCTCCATTTCATCTCATAATCACTCTACCATTACACATTAGTGTAAGCGTGTATAGCCCAAACGGGTAGTAAGATGCGGTGATGATGATGATAATAATAATGATGATGATGATGATGATGATAATGATGATGATGATAATGATAATAATAATAATAGTAATAATAATGTTATATTTAGAGGAAGTGTACCCACATTTGCATGGAGGAAGAGTGGAAAACCATTTTGGAAGAATCGCCCTCAGTATCCTACTACACCTGACCAAGATTTGTATCTCAATCTCCCCATCATTAGCAGTTAGTCTACTGCAAGAGTAGAGCATTATACCTTCCGGCCACTGAAACGGGCAATTAGTTTACAAACTAATTAATTAGTTAAGTTGTATTTCAGGCTTTAACAAGAGAAACTTTACATCAGCTGGGATCCAAACTTTCCAAGTTTCCAGACACGGAAGCTAATATCAACATTATTTGAAATAATATTTGTATCATAAGACCAGAGTCCAAAATTAACTTATAATTTATTACATGACTACCAGTATTTGAAATGTCACTTACTGGTGGTAAAATTTCCAAGTCACGTTCTTTAGCTTCTCTTAAAAGTTGCTCAGCTGTAATTTGAATTTCTGCTGGGGCTTTGTTCTTCACCTGTAAATTATAATTGAAATATTAAGTTGGACATGAAACTATGCCAATGTTGGAATGTGTTTTAACCATTTCTGCATACATTTTTATAGAGTTTTGAGTTTTAATAAACTATACATAGAAGTTACATTTTTCTTTTATAAATGTGATACTAAAGTATTACACAAATTATGTTTATTACTCTTCAAAAATTAATGTGAGGTTAGAAACTTTTAAATAACTTGTCAACATTTTACCAAGTAATTTACTACTTCTAGAGTGAAAAGTAAAATAAAAAATTGTGTTTTTTTACTTGAAAATATTCTAAATCCTTTCTCAGTGTCCAAATATTTATAAAACAAAAGTCTACCAATGTGCTAAAACATAACATTCATACTTACCGTATGATAAGAATAGTAGGCTTAGTTCCATTTTAAATTTATGTTATTCATGTCATAAGTTACATTGCCCAAGTTTAAATTTCCAGTGTGCTCCACTTGAACAGCACGGTTATAACAAGTAGGCTAAAATCATTTATAGCTTTTACAACTAGCCTAACATTTTTTAAGTCTTCAGTAGCCTTTGAGGTAACATGTAGCCTAATATAGCTTAATTGGATATATAACACAAACACCTTCTATTATAAATATGGTTCATGATGACAAAACCACGTCTAAAACTCTATTTATACCTTACAAAGTGATATCTTAAAACCAGTTAGATAGGTATGGGTGTTTCAGACTTTGCCTATATTAAGAAATATGGTAGAATACTAATTTTAAAACGGTTGAGTGGTTGAGTGCACTATTTCTGGGCTGATATGTTAAGTTTATGCCAAAAAGAGTTATTTTGTGTTTAATATGATGTAATGTAGTAGTGTTTCGTAGTGTTTTTTCTTTTAAAAACACCCCTTTTTTTCAAACACATATGTATGCATAATACACACATAATCATTTGTTATATTGTATTAAAACTCGGTGGCATTTAGACCTACTTTAATAATGTAATGACACTAAATATTGTGTGTAATGTGAATGTACATAACTGTTATTGCTTAATATGTGTAGATTCAATGAGGCAGATGAATTAAATTTGATTAAATTTAAGTGGCATCTTTCACCAGATGATGGGAATAGAAGAGGTTTTTCTTACTTGTTTATTTAATACAAGGAGTGAAATAAGTAATATTTTAATAAATGGTTTGAATTTATTACACACAGGCTAGGTTCTATGTTGGACAGGAGATGTTTAGAATTTCATTTCATTAAACAACAAATTACAATAGGTATTAAATAAGTCAAAGCTTGTTAGTTAAGAAATTCTTTACCTTTGCCACTTTGGGCATTTTTTGTGGCTTACTTTCCATCTCTATATATTTAGCGGAATTATTCTAATTAAGTAAAATAAAACCTTTAATATTATAAAATCAATCTATTTCAATGTCAAAATCACAAAGTAGTTTAACGCCATTTCTATTTATTACTGTAGCAAATGAACCAACTGTGGCACAAAATATTCCCTCTTTTAATAAAACTTACCAATAAGGTTTGTAAGCTCTATACTCTAGGCTCTGCTTAAGGAGATCAGATCTTTTAAATAAAGTTTATCTTGTTATTCACCTTGTTACATTTATTTTAAATAAAAAATAATTATAGCGTATTGAAGATCCCATATATTAGATTCATGTAGAGTAAACTATGTTTCTAAAAATTAATATGATATATTTTAAGGAAGCAAATTATTATATTTAATATTGATTAATTAATTTTAAAAATTGGCTTTCTGTTGTAGATATGCTCATACTCCTATACTAATAGATAGATATTTAAATTACTCTCCGACGTCCATAGCGTTATTTTAAAACTCAAGACATGGAAAAAAATTTAATATACTATCAAAAAGTGCATAATTACTGGTGTCCAGAGCTCACATATTAGAGAGGATTATTTTACTTGATGTGATATTTTAAGCAATTATATGGGGGGGGGGAAGTAAAGAAAGTAATAGAAAATAGGAAAAATGTCATGAGTGAAATAATTAAGTCTTAGGGGTTAAAAGCTATGAAAGTGTTAAATAATGCCAAAGCTGCACGCATTGATGGGATCACATGTGAAATGCATAGTACTACGTGCCAGATTGTGTTGTTTAACGTGTGTGATGGGATTTTGAATTTTCCCAATGACTGGGAAAATGCTGTCACTGTCCTTTTTGTTCAAAGGAAAAGGCAGTAAAAGCGAATGTAAGAATTATAGGGTAATTAGTTTAAGTATTCCAGGCAAAGGTTTTGGGAGAGTCCATAGGAATGGTCTTAGTTGAGAAGATGTGAGGAAAAAACTGCGGTCAAGATGTGGAATGTGGTTTCATGCCAGGTAGAGATTGCATGGACCAGATATTTGCATTGCGACAAGTGATTAAAAAATGTATGACAGTAAGCAAGAACGTGTATTTTGCATTTGTTGTTCTGGATAAAGTGTACAATCGGGTGGACTAGCAGTATGTTATGGAATGTTCTGAGAGAGTATGGTGTACCGTGTGGATACATGGTTAGTGAATGCAATTATAGTATTGAATGAAGGAAGTAAAGCGTGCGTTAAGGCGGATGAAGCTTTGAGTGAATGGTTTGACATTGAACAAGGTGTTAGACAAGGTTTTGTTATGTCTCCGTGGTTGTTTAGTTTACTCATGGATAAGTGTATGAGGGAAGCTTATGACGGTGTACAAATGGACATTGGTAATGTTATAATGCTGTTAGATGCAAATGATGCTGTATATTGATAGCTGAGAATCAAAATGACTTGCAGAATACTTTAAATCGTTTAAATGAATTGACAGTCAGAATGGATCAGGAAATTGTCAGTTTGTTTAATGGATGTGAAGCATTGCTAGTTTGTTAGGAGAAACAAAATAGCGAGATGACTGCGGTTGGAATGAGATACCTACCTATTTAAGAAATCCACGAATAAAAACTCGTATGGACAGTCATTAGTGCACGAGTGCTGAAGGAGTGTAGTTTTAAAGGCAATCCAATAGGTGAATTTGAATGAAGAGTATTACGTTGGCTTGGGCATGTTGAGAGGATGAGTGTGGATCGAATGACAAAGCAAATATATGAAGGTAGAGTGTGTGCATCAAAAGGAAGGGGTAGACCATGTGAGAAGTGGCTAAATATTGTGGAGGAATGTGTGAAAAAGAGAAGCATTAAACAGTTTTTTAAAGAATAAAAGAGCATGTATCACTAAGGAGTATGCAAATTTAAGGGAATGCGGAGAAAGTTAGTAAGGATAGAGTATGTATAGTTGTTTTTTGAGCTATGTGCATAGATTATTGCCTACCCCATAAGGGAATGCTGTAATTAGTTATGTATGTAGATATTTTTATTTTTTAAAGTGTCTTGAATTTTCTTGTTATAAATCTAGTCTCTACTTCAAAAGTGTAGGTAACAGTGTCTTGCAGCAACTTACCATCATCATTGTTTCCAGTTTCCACTTTCCAACCTGTGGCCATGTCAGTTTAGTAAAATGAATCCATCCTTTCTCTTTCCACCATTCTTCTATTTTCACTTACACACTTGCTGTTATCTAGTCTTCCTATCTCATTATTGCAGTCATTTTCATCTCCTCACTTCTCCTTGCTTCCTCTATCTCATGTAGGCCCACTCCCTGGCCTTAACTCTTGCCTGTACAACTTTCCACTTTTATATTGAAGTACAAACTCTTATGAATACTTACCTAATTTTTTTAACTCTTTGGTTTAGCTGATACCGCTGATCTTTTTCTACCCAGCGGAGTTGCCATTTTATAGCTTAAAATATGAATGCATGCTATATTAGCCTTTTAAGCATTCACTGAGGCATCTTGTGAAAGCAATATACTACATGACTAAAAATATTTTAAATAAAAATAAATAATGATTATAGAATGATTTTATATGCTAATTTAAGTTTATTTTTATGGTAACTAACGGTAGGGATTGAATATATTCAATGCTATAAATATTTAGAAATTTACATCAACGGCACTTATTAAATAAAGGTATACCTAGTGGTGGCAGAATCAGCGAAATGGGATTTGCTGGGGTGGGGTCGATTACCTCCTGAATAAATTTAGCCCCCGTCCTAGATTTATTTCCCTACTCTCTCCTATTTTTGAGTATGATAAAAGTTTAAAAACAAACTCTTAGTTTCTAAAGCTAAATTGGTGATATCGAGGGGGTGAGGTCACTGGAGGAAGTGATCTTAGACTCCTTAATTTAGTTTAAACCAGGCATTGCATTTAACCTTTCTCTAATACATTTGGAAGTTTAAAATTTTGTACTTGGATAAAATGTTGAGTCTCACCTGCCTACATGCTTCAATATTGTACCCCTTTCAAATCAAGGCATTTCTAACTTGAGCAAATGTATTGAAGACTTTCATTCATATACCATAATATGAGACACAGAGGTATTTAAAATGGTGACCAATTGTTGGGAGGGGAGGTTTGATGAAGTTTTAAAGTCACACTGTGTATTTTGATTTACACCATGCACTGTTAGGTAACTGTAGTGCTAATAAACTGAAGATTTATGACAACTCGTCCCATCCACATACAAATTTATAAAATTAGTTATGTTTAATTCAATTTTACATTCATATGGAAACAATTATACTCCCTTTATTTGTTTAGTTCTATCAGACTATAGTTTGTTCTACATGCTGCAACAAGTATTTCTTATACCATGATATATTTTTGGAGGAAGATATCAGGTATTAGCAACATTACGCATTTTCACTGTTAGTAATCAGGTCAGGATTGAAATTCTGGTAAAATCCACTGACATGAAACCAACATGTTAGCATTGGGGCACTTATTCTTATCAACTTTCTTCACCCTCATGATACTATACGTGTAGTGTAACATTATGTATAAAAATAAATACAATCCTGCTGAGCTTAGCAGCAATAGAAATCTCAGGTCATATTACGTTGCTAGCTACCAAACTATGCAAACCAGTACATAACAAAGATTCTTGAACAACGACTATGTTAGCTTGTCGGTGATATTACGTTGGTAGCTACCAAACTATGCAAACCAGTACATAACAAAGATTCTTGAACTATGACTATGTTAGCTTGTCGGTGGGAGTTTTAATATGAGGCTCTAAAATTAAGCTGTTCTAAAGGTGAGAACACATAATCTTGTACTCTGGAAGATACAGCTTAGTAACATTAGTATTAATGATGTAGAAACAAAAGTTATAGTGTAAATGTACAAAATCTCCTGGATATGAATTACTGAAAGGCCAACATGGTGGGCCATGTCAAACCTGACGTTAAGACCCTAAGCCAATATCTAGATAGATATCATGTGTGCTCAAAGCTTATGATTACAATCAGGGGCGTCACTATATTATTTGTATAAAATCCAGTATTCTAGGTTTTTTCCAAAAGAAACCCCCATTCTTCCTGAAACTTTATTCTTAAATAGGCCTATAGAGAGAGCCCTGCTTTTATGGTGAATAAAAAAGCCCAATTTCGTTTTTAAGTTTCCCAAAAGCGGTGAATTACAAAAATCCTATTTTTGCGACGAAATTATCGAATTAAGACAAAAGCGTTAAAAAAGTGGTTTTTACCAAACTTTCGTGATTAAGGTGACTTTGTTGGGTTAAAACTAGACTTCCAGGACAATGTTTGAAACAGGTAAACTTAACATATTAAAGTGAAAACCAAAAATTACATTTTGTTTGGACAAAACAGTAAAAAACACTAGTCCGCAAAAAAATGTGCTGTCAACTTATTAAAAAAGTAAGATTTAGCGGCAGCTGGTCCGGGAAAAGTATGTACAAGTCACAAAGACAAAATATTACACAAAAATCATCTTGTTACTTCACAAAAATTGTGACTATATTTTTAAATCTCAATTTAGGCTAGAAAAATACAAAATAACTACTCAACATCACCAAACTGCAACATGCAGCTGGTAACAATGTTATCCACTTTCATTGTGGTTCTGCGGTCTGTTACTACTAAACTATACCTAGAAAAATATCGTTCTGAATCTGCATTTCAAATCGGCAGCCGTTGCAAACACTTTGTTGCGAAGTCACTGAACATACTGTCTGTCTTCAGCCCTAGCAGCACATTCTCAATTTTTAAACTTTCGATGCCATCACTCTCTTCCATCAAAACTTTCAATTTTTATTTTTCAATATCCCAAAATATTAGCGCGAATGCCGAAAATCGCGATTATCGCGCACATCATTTAAAATCGCGAATATAGCTCTAAAACGCCGATTTCGCGAATTGTCGCGACAATTCTGAGCATATATTTGCAATCAGGGTAACCTGAAATGTGAACATCTGAAAGAAAAAATGCCATATCTAACATTCGTGAATTATCGCGAACCCCACAAACGCAGGGCTCTGCCTATTGATAATAGATCGTTAGTGTTAAGAACAAGATTATTTCTCCTTGATAAATAATTATATATAAGCCAATGTTTATGAGAATGGGTTGCTGATGAAGGGTGGAAAGGGTTTTTTCCTGAAAGATACCATACAACATTTGTTATGTAATTATAGAAGGGTGCAATTATTATTACACTGTGCTTTTATAAAGGCCAGGTCTTGGGAAAAAATGCATTTTTTTCCTTTCAGATTGACAGTATGGAGTTTACGTTTCCCCATACCCAACGGTGAATGGTAGTATTCAAATGTTATATCAATTGTTTTATCTTTTAATTAAAATTATATTTAATAAAAAGTTGAGTATAAACAATTATTTTCTTGTGAAATCTGGTTGCTCAAAAAGTTGAAATAAATAAAATTTTTAATCTGTTCCCAATAATATTTTAGTTGTTTAGTGGACAATTCCAATAAAGTCAAAGCCTTAGTCATAATACCTCAGTCAAAAAGGATCACTTGGTATTGGCGAGGGTCAGTCTTAATTTAACACTACAGCAAATATTTGGGTTTCAATATCTTGGGAAAATGTTATTTTTCTTACATGGTATCAAGAAAATTAAAAATAATGTGTAACAAATTTTATTTTTCATAGTGGATGTTTATTGATATTTAAAACTGCATTTTATAGAAATTTTAGTTATATTTATTTAAAATAAATATTACACTCTTAGAGTAATCAATATTTACTTTAATTATAGTGAAAACAGACAAGTATAAAATGTATATGTTTCCTTTAAAAGGAAACTTATGTGTCACTAGTTTTATATGCATATTTAGTCAAATAAAAAGTAAATAAACGTAAGTGGACTGGTCGTAATTAAATAAAGTATTTTTTTAAAAACTGATTAAATGGTAGTAGTCCCATCCATGTAACATAAGAGCAAAAGTTTATGGAATAAAAATAAATATTACAAAATCCTTTTTAACAAAAAACAAATTATGAAAAGTAACCGGTCAATATGTGATATTAATAATAATAATAATAGTTGTGAAGAACATGCCACAAATAAGTCACAACATTATTAAAAATCCTCAAACTAAACATACAGTAATTTTGTTGATGGTTATGTAACACTGATATTTAAAACGGTTTGATGGGAAATTAATACCTTTAAAACAAATATATATTTTATCTATCTACTATATATATAAGTTTAATAACATTAAGCAATTATGTACAAATTACATCCGCAAAGTATTTGCAATGTATCTTTATTATTATTATTCATATTTTAAGTTTATAATATTTACTAAATTCTCTTTAAATATAAATACTACATAGTAGGAGTGTGCGAAGTATTTTAAAAATCATTTAATTTTGGATAAAAATATTATACTTTGCATAAGTATGTAAATTTAGGTACTAAAAATAATTTTAAAAAATGTTATTCCAAACATAATATATTTTGCTTTAAAATAATAGATTAAGTTATTTTCACAAAGTGTAATATATTTCAAATTATTTTTACATTAACATTAATTTGTGATGTAAATTACAGCAGAAAATTAAATGTGAATTTTAATTATTTTTTTTGGCAAAGCTTCAAAATTGTTGAATCCTGAATTTTACTCTCGAAACAAAGTGGAAGAAAACAAATATGCAAAGCGAAGTAAAGAGTTTTCGAAGCTTCGTACACCCCTATTATATATTGCCTTGAAAAAATCCTACATTCCATCTTTGCTTTAAATCAAATAAATATGGTAGTAGCGCGTATAGTTTTTTGGGGGTCCATACTCCCTTGAGACATAATTCTGAAGTTAGTACAATAAACAAGGGCTACAATACTAATTTATGGTGAACTACATCAAAGAGACATAGTGCTGCAAGTTTATCTACATATAAAAAACAAGTCAATTTCCACTTAGAATTATAAGTGAACATAATTTTTAAATTATACGCTGGAGGATAGGAGCGAAAGCAGCAAGCTGTGTTATAGAGAACGAGCTTAAAACTAAAACATTAAATAACCCAATTTTATTGTTTGCAGTTATTTTTTTGTATCAAACCCAGAGCAAAATTAATGAATAACTAAATTGTTATGTACCTCACAAAATGTCACAAAAGATGTCTCATATAACTCTGTCAAGTTTTGAACATGCAGTGAAGTAGTTACAACAAAATGAAATGAGTCAAAACTTCCCAACTATAAAAGCCATGTGTAGTTAAGACATAAATGTATTTTTTAGAGTAATGAGCTTATCCATCTTTCTCTTAAGAATCCCGAACAACTGGAAACTAGAATTATTTTTGTCCACCAGTATATATATTAAATAAATATCACACTTATTAAAAAATAAACTTTTCTTGATAAATAATATTTATATTTGTGTGCATTTTTTAGATGTTTCACACATTATTTACATGACAATAATAATATTTTAGTAATCTTAAATGAGTCATCATTAATTACATTTATGAGTCAATACAAGTTACAAAATACTAATAATATCTTCACCTATATTTTTTTACACTACATTTGTTTAAGACAAATAACTTCCAGATATTACCAGGTGAATAAAAATCTTGATGTTTATAAGTATATTTTTTATCCATAAATAATAAGGTTATCACTGAAACTAGAGATGTTCTTAACATATAATTTTATGCAGTTTTAATAAATCACTCAATGACATTGCAAAAAGTAGTTTTTCCTACCTCAAGTAATACATAACAAATGGTTGACTTGATGAACAACCATTATATTGTACATATTGCAACATTAATATATAATTTTAATACAAACTGTAATACATGGTAAGTTTTTTTTAAAAGAAGCATTAGTTGTTTTAGGATGATGAAATATTGTCACAGAGGGAAAAAAAGCTTTTAGCTACTTACTGGTGGCAGCTTTATAATTTCTAGATCCAATAAAATGTTTTGAAACTGCAACGTTATATATTATTTGGGACACTTGCAGGTATATCTGTATCTTCAGTAGGTATCTGAATAAAAATAATTTTTTTAATGTTTTTAAAATAAATTAACTTTAATATTTTGATTATATAAAATAGTTTGAATTGAAGTAATTATACTCCCAAATATCATTAATAATATCCAATGTTTTGAGAAATTAGTTATTAGTAGATAGCGGAAGAAAAATTTAATAATTGATTCGCGAGTTAAAAATATTGTTAAACAAGTAGTGTGTGTGTGTGTGTGTGTATAAATAAATGAAAAACAAGAGTACTACAGAAAGTATAGAAAATACTATTAGGTTAAATAACCCTTGTTAGTTAAACTATACACATTAAAATTTAATATATTATGATAAAAAACAACACATAAGCCTGAGATTATATCTTGTAAATTACAATTTATTTTTGATTTTTAAATTCTTTGTAAAGCCAATAATAAGGTTTTGAAATTTACTATACAAGATTAATAAAACATCGATAAATTGATTTGTTCAAGAGGTGAAGATGATGGTATAACTTATCTTATAGAATTTAAATTATACATTAAGAAATTAGTAGAATATTTTATTCTATAAAATTGGTGAAATGTGGGATTACCCTTTCACATTGATGAATTCACAACTGGGGACTAATATGGTGTGGTGTGCCTGCCCTAAGTTGGATTTTAAGCCATATGAAGCTACAACAGGCTAGCAAGCCGGTAGTGGAAAATATTGGTTTGAATAAAAAACTGGCCCAGGCCACAGGCTGAAAGCAGTAATGGATGAAAATTAATTTATTGCAATGAGAAGAAGTAAAAATAAAGGGGTTAAATGATATGAAACTGATTAGTTATATATCGATTGTCCTTTTTTCCTTAGATTTAATGGCTGGGTTGGCTGTCATATATTTATGGATGACTAGTTGTTAGTTTAAAGAGATAATCTAAGACTTACGTGTTTTTATCATAATTTATTAAATTTTATTGTGCATATTTTAACTAACAAAGGTTATCTAACCTAATTATAAGTTTTATGTACTTTCAATTGCTATTTTTACATACTCATATTTTTTAGCACCTGTTTAACAATATTTAAAACTCAGTCATAATTATATTTTACTTTCTATATCAATGACTAATTTAAGCATTATATTGTTAAATTTTGCCTTTCTAAAATTCAAGTATTTTCTTCAAAAACTATGATTTTTATTTGGGGATGAGGGATAAGACCAAATATTTAATTTAATTTGTTTTTTATCAAAAACAAGTTTGAATCAAATCAGTGTTCAAGTATGTTACTAAATAATATCATTTATTCAATATTAAGTAGCTTATAAAAGTCAAAATTTGTAAGAATACAGATGGAATTAACAGTGAAATGTTTTGATATGTATGGACTATTTATTTATGAATTTATAAAAAGAAAATTTAAACAGATTTAAACAGTAAGTCTAATCATTCCGATTTTGGGTCCATAGGCTACTCATATTTTTACATCCATCACGGTTTCCAGCCTGTGGCCTAGGTCAGTTTTTTTTTATTCAAGCCATATATTTTCCACTATCGGCTTGCTAGGCTACTCATCTATCACGTATAAGATATATTACAACCGTTTACCAGCTTCTACAGTTAAATGATCTGGAATTGAAAAATATTCTAATGTTTTTTAGAGTATAAAAAAAGCTGGGTCGAACTATTTTGCTGATGATTTGGTTTACTTAATTTTTAAATATTACAAAGATAACATAATAATAATAATAATAATAATAAATCAACTGTTTACGGGGGCCATTTTTATTTTGTTCAGCATAGTAGGTTTCCTTATACAAGTTTAAATGAAAGCTAATGTTAATTTAAATATATTTCACTTTATCACAGGTTCAACCACATTTTAAAGATAGTTTTAGACAAAGTTTGTAATAGTTTTATATAGGAATTTCATTTGAAAACCATCCATAGGATATCATGGTGAATATATTAATTTTAGAATAAGAACAGAAAACAATTTTTGTCCATTAGTTTTATAATAAAGGAAATTGATAAGACTAAAGAAAAAAGAAACTACTAAGGGAAAGAGGAAAAATGTGGGAAGAATCCAATTTCCATTAGTTTTGAAATCTAAGTAAATAATGAAATAAAAATAAGTTCCAATAGTTCTTTGGTTTTAACTTCCCTTTGATCTTACTCTCTTATTTCAGATAATTTAATTGACCTAGTGAATGACCTTGAAAAGCTAATACCTTCTAACTCACAAGCACTGCAATAAAGTTTCTCTCTCACTGACTTTTCTATTACAAACATCCCCCCCTCACCTATTTTCACCCGATTGTTAATTATGAAAGTAGGTCTACTTATTAGAGCACACTAGCAGCCAGACCCCACCCTTCTCCTAATAGGGCCCCTACTCGATCAGTCAGACTGTCAGTCCACATCAGTATTTACAGCAAGACCGTACACGGTCAGTCTTCGTATCATTATTTTTATCAGTCTCAGCTCCTGCATGCAACGTGAAACAACATGAATGATGAGAAAAATTCGAGGCTAGTCTATGTTTGCTACTGAGACTGCGCACAGAGTCAGTACTACTGTCAGTACCACTCGCAAGACTGATGTGATCAGAAAATTCGGATTACATCAGTATTTTAGTCAGTCCGGCCATCAGTCCATCAGTACTGCCCTTACATGATCAGTCAGTATTAATTATCACTTTATTAATACTGACAATCTGACTGGTCGTGTAGGTGCCTTATAACAGTAGAACAAAGGACAAGACTGTCTGCCAGGAGCTTAAAAATGAGTCACCAGTACCTGACATATGGGGATGAGTGAAGGGAGGGGAAGAAAAATAGAAAGACCAGTTTTAAGAATATGTGAGATTATGGTTGATGATCAGATTGACAATCGGGAGAAAAAAGAAAAGAAAAAAGGGACACAGTTTAATAGAGGTGTGTGAAGCGAACTTAAACAAATATGTATAAAATATTCTCGAAACTAGTTCTAAGTTTGAATATTTTTTTGTTAGTTGTTTTATTCTTGAAAAAATATTTTATCGTGTTTAATTTTATAGCAAAAACATGTATTTTTATTTTGTATAGAAATGCGACTAAAATTAAAAATACCAAAAAAGAAAAAATCAATGTGGCAAAGCTGGCTTTTTACACTTGCCACATTAGTAGAGAAGATTTTGATTCATTAAGATTCAAGAGCAACTTACACATATTCAGGAGGAAAAATGGTCCAAAGGCGACATACAACATTAAATACAAGATTTCGTATTATAATACTTTTTCCATTTACACAAGTTTACTTAAGAAAATGATTATTAGCTAACAAATGGGTTAACTTAGTGGTAACGCTTATAACCCTGATCCAGGGTTGTTAGGTGCATTAGGGAGATATTTTTCTACATGGTTTCCAATACTATCTCCAGCAAAACCTGCTTTTCCTTAAAATTCACATTTGGCATCTTTAAGCTTTATGTTAACCGAAATCAACAAATTAATCTAATGAGTCAAAGATTAAAGATTTTGCAAAGTAAAAATAATAAAAGATTAAAGATGGTGCAAAGTAGAAATGATGAGTTTCAAAAATCTTGTTACAGTTTATATGAATATTACTTTTCCATCTAAAAAGCAAAACTTTACTCTTCTTGGCACTAAGGATAAACTTTTTCCAATCTATACCATGAAAATGCATAGAAATGTTTTTTTCACTAGCAATCTTAGAGCCTTTTATGTAAGTGAGATATTTTTTTAAATATCGAATGAAAATAAGTCACAGTTTTTTAAAAAAAAGTATAATATGTCTAAAAACTTTATATTTAATGTAGCCATATTTGTTTGGTGAGAATAGTTAGCCTCTAAGATAAAAGTGACTCTATAAAAATTTAAGTTGTAAATTTTTGTTGTTGTGAATTTAAATATATTTATATTCGTTGTGGTACTACAAGAAACTTTTTTTTTACACCCATCACTGTTTTCAGCCTGTGGCTTTTTTTTAAATTCAAGCTATACATTTTACACTACCGACTTGATAGGCCTGTCCTTATAATCTAACTTTAGACTAGGAAAGACACAACATCTAGTCTCCAGCCATTAATTCATCACTGTGAAAAGGTAAACCCACATTTCATCGATGATAATTTTTTTGGCTATGCCAAGAATCGAACTAGGGACCCTTAGCTCAGTTGACAGACAAGTTACCGACTGAACTAAGGTGTCGGATACAAATAGGAACTATTTTAGGCAAAGTTAGGGTCAAATTATTGATTTTAATAAATTATGAAAATGTTATTTATGAGTCATGTGAAGCAAAATGTTGAAAACCAACAAACCATGCCATTTGATCTCAAAACAAACCATTGTTGCTATACAAAATCAACCATACAATCACATACAGTATTTTCAAATAATAACCTAGAGTTTGAGTTAAAATATTAACTGACATTGAGGTACTACTCTTAATATACTTGATTTTTTTTACCTTTTAAAAAGCAGTTGACCCTCTTATTTGTATTCTATTATCTTCACAATATTTTACAGCTACCTCACATTTAGTGTTGAATACAGTCGTTTGAATATTAATAGTAGACATATAAAATCAAAAATATATTACTGTGATTGCTCTGCATGTGTATTAGTCTTCTTGCACGGATTTCAACTATTCTTCCACTACATACAAAAATCATTTGTGTTAGATTTGTTTCTACACCGTAATCTGGAAATATATTAACATCTTAATGCGTGGTAATTGACTAACACATTTTTTACAAACATCGGACTTATTGCATAAATTAATAACTTTATTTATAAAAAGTTTCATAAACAAAATAGTGTGAAAGGGTTGTCAAATTGGGATATATTTTCAATGGTAGACAGACACAGAAATAAAATTATGTATAAGACGAGAAAATAATAATATTTTGCTATAGGGTGAACGGGGAGTGGAGGGAGTAGATGCAATAAATATCATCCTTAGGAAATTATAGAATTCCAACAACATATGAAATACAATCTATAAAGATACTTAAACACTGCATTTATTTCACAACTTCACAAATTGTTAAACTAATGTCACGTAAAATAGTCCCCAATGTGTGTTGTAACAGGCTTTTGAGTTTGATACTACAAATTTTACAAGATTATAACACAACCAGTCAACAATAGTGTGCCGTTCAGACTTTTGCCAAATTTATAAATTAATAAGCGAGTTATCTAAACACAACTAAAGAGAATTCAATCAAAGAATAAAGCTTATTGTATATAGTATAAATGTGTATTATGTCTCAAATTGGGAATGTAGAGTACTAAGTTGCAACTTAAAATATAAATAAACAAATTTAAATATAATTGAAAATTAATTTGTGTTTAATACACTCTCACACAAATTATTATCTTAATACAGTCATATTTACAAGAATGTGTTGATTTTAACTTTTTAACATTTTCACAATAAACAAAATATAAATACATAAGGATTCAAGTCAAACAATTGTTGGAAAATGTCCAAAATCTTGGAATTTCTTAAAGAAAAAAACAACTAATAAGAAATGAGTAATAACAAGATAAGTCCACCTCTAGAAAGGAAACTAGTAGACTTAAGGCCAACACAAAATTATAATGCTGAATTATATCACTTCCGGTGTATAATATAAATTAATGCAATTTTCCTGTTTTTTTCCCCTAAAAAGACCAAATAAACCCGAAATGTTAAATTCAATTGTGTCACCATTATTTAATAGGGGCGTGAGAAGCTTTGAAAACCTAAACTTCAATTTGAATACTCGTTTGCTTCAATTTAGATTCAAGAGTGAAATTCCAGATCCAACAATTACAAAGCTTACCCCCACCCCAAATTTCTTCGGTTATTTTCATCACACATTAGTGTTAGAGTAAAAAAAAAGGATTTAATGACTATCTTACATTTTGTGATGCCTACTTAATTCATTTTAAGACAAAATATATAATTCGATATTAAACATTTTTTTAAACATTTGAACTTGGATTCAGCTTCAAGAATATCTTATACTATTTGATTCGATTTTGAATTGAAAAAGTATATTTCGCACACCCTTATTTAACATCATATTTCAACACACGAGCTGATTTTTTTTTCACATTGAATTTGATTACACTTATTAGTGATGGATTTAAAAAGATGTTAGTATGCATAGTAAATAGTGATGACATTTATGAAATCATGTTGAAATTGAAATATATGATTCTACTTTTTAAAAAAAGATATCAGTACCAATTTAAAATATTTTTATATTGAATTGTTTTGGTTGCTTAATAAAGTATTTTATTTGTTAAATGCCATCCTAAACATATGTGCATAGTAAATTTTGTGTTATTTAAAATATATCTTGAAAAAATATTTCAAATTACTTGGTGGAGATGAAATAGAAAGGGAAATATTTACATTTCATGTTGGATTTCTAGCCTGTTTTTCCCGTTTCTATAGGTCGCCTTTCATCTCTTCTCAGCACTTATCAGTGTAGTTTTAAAATGTTTTCCTCGTATTACAAGTTTTGGTAAAGAATTTTATTATTATTATTATTATTATTATTGTTATGTATAATTTCAAGAAGGGAAGCATTACTGGTTCTTAAACTAAAATGTAATTTGCCCCAAGTTGTTCTATAATAAAACAAAGGGTAGAGATGATTGTACATAATAAAGAAGTGTAAGGCAAAAAGATATAAGGATGGAAGCATTATATAATGGGCTACCCAGTACTTGATCACAACAATGTGTAAACTTAAAAAAATAAATTAGGTTCTAAACATAATAAACTATTTAATTTAGACAAATATTCTTATTTCTTTCAAAAACCAACAGTTTTCATATTTTCAGGATTTATATACAAAGACACCCTGAAATATGTATCCATAGTAGTATGCCAACCTAAGCAACAGCAAAAAAGTTGGCAAATTGTTAAAATAAATACCTGATTGGTTATCTGACTGCTCTTTTGGTTCTTTCACCTGTAAGCAAAACAAATGAATATGCAAAAATTAGCTGATGTAATAATCTTCTTATCAAATAAACAATAAAATGTCGTTCAAAAAGGTTAAAGTAAAAACAATAAAATTAATATACCAATTCCATCAACTACAACAGTGGTGCCCAACATGGGGTACGTGCCAGGACTTTTGGGGATACACAAAAATATCAGTCAAAAGTTGTGAAATTATCTCAACAATATGGGGAGATGTAATTTTCTTCTATATTTGACCTTGAGGAAATGATTTCAATTTCAAACAAAAAACAGTTTTTAAAATTATTAATAAATTAGTAAATAAAATAAATGTGTTAGTTTTAATTGTAGCTCTTGTATTTTGAATGTGAAAATATGTGCACTCTTTATTCACCTTATTATGATATTGTTTTTTAATTCCATTATTAGTCCATTTATTTTCAGTCGCAACAAATAAATCTGAAATAACTTCTGTATTGATTAAACATTTTGCTAATATTATGGGCAAAATTTACAGAAGTGAGCTGCCAAGGGGTACGTAAAGTGAAAAAAGGTTGGGAACCGCTGAACTACAAGCCTTAGAATTATTTACATGTATTATATTTGGAAGAAGGTAAGGGAAAGGTGAAGTGAAACAAATTGATCATTACTACCCAATCCCTTGAACTAGGTTTCATTAAATCTGAACTCATCAGGAGAAAGTATGAAATGTACAAAGCAACTTCCTAAAAGAAAAAGCGAAATTTGTAAAGAATGATAGAACACTTATAGAGGAACATGTAAAAAGGAATAACATAAAGTACAAACACAGGAAATGGACATTGGGTGTGAATATATATATATGAGGAAAACCTATTTTCACTTTATGAGGTAATTTAACTTTAACTAGTGATTGTTTTCACTTTATATGTTTCTAACCATCTTTCCTGTATATTCTTCCAAATTATATTTTCTTAATTTATATTCCCGTCTCCTTATTTGATAGTAACTTAGTCTTCTAAGACAACATGTTTTGATGTTATTATTATTATTATTTGGTCCAAGCCTAAGTTGATAATCGATTATTTTGATATTGCTATTTTAAGACTTGAAGGTAATGATATTGACATATTGAGTTTGATACTAAGTGTGAAATGTTTTGTGCATATTTATATTTGATTTTTCTCCAAATATGTTAATAAATAGTTAAATACACAATATTAACGAAAAATTTAGACTGTTTTATCCTATTTTTTTAATGGATACTAATTCGACTCTTATTTACATAAATAATAACATCATTTTCTGCTTATAATATCAGCGCTTTTTGAGAAAAATAACCTCACTTTTGCATGTCTCTATCGATGGCATTAGAAACTCAAAAGTTAGCATATTACCCGAACTGGGGGAAGGAGGGGATCGCCGCAGTTACTCCACCTATCTCTATCTTGAGCGAGTTCTATCCAGCCTACCTCATTACACCCTATCTCTTTCAGGTCCATTCTAATTTTATCCTCCCATATGCATCTGTCTTCCCAATGGTCTCTTCCAATTAGGTTTTCCAGTCAATACTCTAAACGAGGTTCTAAACTCTCACATTCACACTGCATGTCCTGCCCACCGTAATCTACGAGACTTGATTTTCCTAACAATGTCTTGTGATAGGTATGCGACTCAATTATTCACCTACTTCACCTCACAGTATCCTCATCCATTTTTGGACCAAATATTTTCGCAAGCACCTTGTTTTTGAACACGCTAATTTTTTATCGTCATGTAAAAAAAAGAGACTACATTTCACGCCCATAGAGAACAACCGGTAGAATTATGGTTTTGTGTATTTTGAATTTTACATTCCTTGACAGCAGACGAGACGCCAACAACTTACTGATCGAGTAATAGCAAGCAATCACCGACTATTATTTTCTCAATTTTGAATGTAATATTTTTATTGCTGGTTAAAATTGTTCCTAAATATTTTAACTCTTTAATTCTATCAAATGATAGGTAGCGCGAAGTAATTGCTAAATTATCGTACCCAATCGGTGTTCTCTATGTAATCAGACTTTTCAGCATTCACTTTTAAACAGATTTCCTTAATAGTCTCTAAATAAAATTTCTGTATTTATTGCCACACTTCCCTGACATCTTTATAATCTCTAAATTGAGAACATTGGTTAATCAGCTGATCTATGCATAATATAAAAGTTAGGAAAAATGTGTCAAGATAATATATGTCCTAATTGTTGCGTGCATTAAGATTTTTAATTGCTAGATTAAAACTAACAATATATTATATGCTGAGGTTAAGAATATTTGCATACATTTTTAATAGTTTTAATAAATTTCACACAGTTTTTGAAAGTATTTTGAAATAATTCACCACAAAATGTTGCAAGTAACATAATACAAGTAATAGGCTTGAATATTAATTTTTGTTTACAAAATACAATGAAAATTCTCATTATAAACAATTATTTGGTAATAAGATTATTCCAAACATTATCTTTGAGCAGGACAAGTGCACATACCTTATTTTACGCTAGAGCCAATATCATTTACTAGTTGGCACAGAAGCAACTGCGTTCTTTGAGAAAGGTTGCTTGGCAGAGGTATGGTTTCCTTGGCCAACTGTGACAGGGGAACTAGCACCAGGAGTTGGAGTGCTGGGTTCACTGCCTGAGGAAACTCCATCTATTTCCATCTAACAAGATATAATTTATTTTAGTAAACAAGAAAGAAATACGAGTAACAAATACAAATTTTGGGTCAAACACTATTTACAAAGACTAATCACAAAAAAATCTCCAAAAAGGATTAAAATGTAAATAGAGTTTAATGAATGGCATTCATACATTTATTATAAGGATAGGTTATCAGAGGATTCATAATTATTAGCCCCAAAACCACAATTAAAGCTAAAAGAGGGAAAACCCCACAAAGACCACAGATAATTTTATCATCCTCTCTTGATTATGCCAGGAAAAAAAGAGTTTGTACAAACTCTTTGAAAATCTACAACTGAAGTTATAAAAAAATTAAGACCCAATTTGTCAGATAAAAGTTGAATAAAAAAATTTAAAACCCTAGATTAATCTTACCTTTTCATCTTTTTCATCATTTTCAACTATAGGACCATTTTCCGCTTCAAATTCTTTTAAAACTGCATCCAAGTTATAGCGACGGCGATAGTTGACGAAATAGCTCCTAAGATGAGCTTCTGTCTTAGTTCCAATAACTTCAGCAATTGCTTTAAAGTCCTTGCCATATTTGCGAACACCTGCAAGAAAAAACTTAGTCAATAAATTCCAAGTTGATAAAGATTTGCTTACACGTTTTTTTAAATAAATAATTAATATGATATAAGTATGGAAAATGAAGCACAAATAAAAGTAAAAACACATATTTTCAAACACTTCAATATTTTGATGTCACATGGCATATACCTCAAGTAAGTAGAGCTCGGACACATTGCAATGGGCTTTGATGAAGGATTTTTAAGACTTTTACTGAGTAGTAAGTAGGGGTGAACGAGATTCCAAACCCTCGGAATAAGGTCAGGTCGAGAATTTATCTATTTTCGTAGGTCGGGCGGGGAAACAAAACATAGTGCTCCAGGTAACAAAATAAGAGGCACACCGCTGGTGTTATAGAAGCTACCGCCGACTCATCACTGTTTATCTATTTTGTAGACAGTGTTCTCCTTTGTTATTTAGTAAATTTGGTGGCTGGGATAGGGAGGGGGTTATTTCTCACCACTTGTAGAGACAAACAAGTTGGGGAGGCGCGTGACTTATTGTGCTCTGTCTATCAACAATTATTTGTTAGGTTCGGCAAGTGAAAGAGCTTTAAAGATTTATAGAAGGACATAGATATATTCTACTATCTTTTGGGGTGTGGAAATGAGAAGAAGGGGGAAGGCAGAGCTTGCCCAGGTCAACCATTTATGAGGGATCAGCATTTTTGTTGTTGGTGAGCCAGACAGGGAGTAGAGTATAAGACATCTGCGAAGTTGGCCCTCCCTGCCCCCACTTTTAAAAATTCAAACGTTTTCATGATTGCAATTGTTTGTTTGTTTGGTCTGCCAAATTCATTTGTTCTGCATTCGTTCTTGCACAAATGGGACATGAACTTGTGGTGCTTTGTTTACTCATGAGGGGCCAGCTTAGCGATAGCCCCCAACTCTTAAAAATGCAAGTTTTTATGATTGCAATCTTTAGATCCCAGTAATAATTGAGGGCCTCGAGGAATGAAGTTTGATTTGACATCCTTAATCTAAATATAATTTTATTATATATGCAGTGCTTGAGCTATCCACATCGTTACACTATTGGGTTAAGGACTATAGTCCAGTAATTTGGTATTTTTACCTAGAAAGTTTTGGAGAAGTCCTGATTTTTGGTTCATTTATGTTTTTCGGGGTGCTGATTATGAATTTCCACTTTGCCACCTCAAAACATTTCGGGAAACATGAAAAAAATTCAAAAAACAA
>CABFVX010002160.1:73583-125705 GCA_902151425.1 Timema shepardi | reverse complement strand
GCATCGCTAAAAGACATAACCCCTCCCCCATCACTCCTTCCCAACAGTCAAGAAATAATTTAACGACTTAAGGCCTTCTCTAATTTTGGTGTTGGGCGTAACTAGGCAAACTATCCTACAGCTATGTGTGGAGGAGTATCATACCTCGTGGGCTCATTGAATTAGAAGTTTTTCAATCTCGACGTAGTGTACATATTTTACCAACTAGTAATTAGTTAACCAATTAATAGAAAAAACAACAAGATCATCTAGTTTGGTTTCTTGGTGATGTAGAGGTTAAAATACTTTATGGGTGTGTCAAGATTCTTTTCTTCAATAATTTTATATTATTCATATAAGCAAATGGCAGAAAATATTATTTAATTTCTACTGTTCTTATCCCCATTTTAATAGTGTAAATAACTGTGTATATTCTAGACATGTAGGGAGATGCACTGTAAGAAACAATGACAAAATATGTTTAAAACTGGCAAAGTTTACATAGAAAATAAAATTTATTCGAGTCATGTTAAACAGATATTAAAAAAACTAAATCTCAATATAAAATAACCCCAAGTTAAGAACATCTTGTTTTTTTCCAAACACCAATGAAGTGATAGTATTTGTAGACTATTTAATCTTTTCGTCTATTTGGTAAATTTAATGGTGTTTATTCTGAATTCATAGAATTAGATGCACTGTCAAAGGTTAAGTTTAGGTAATAGTCGTGTATTGATATAATGTGTAACTATAAATTATATGTTCATAGCAAAAAAGAGATATATATGTGTGAGTTAGATACTATTATTTGAAAGGGTTTAGGCTCTATAAGAAACTTAAATGTATAAGGTTTGTAATTGGGATTTGATCAGCAGTGCATTTAATAGGAGGCTATTAACAACATTATTATTGGTCTTTTAAGTTAAAGCTATGCTATCTAATCTGGGGAATAAATGGAATGGTAGCTCACATTAGTAGACATTTAAAAATTAAATGCCTTAAGCAATGTAATCGAGTGGGTTTTATTAAAAAAATATTTCCAGTTTTGGTTTTAAATTTTGTTCAATAATTTCAATATTTATTAAAACTCAACAAATAGTCATGCACTCAAGTTTTCTTTTATTAAATATCTCTCACTATAGTTGGTTTTAATTTCCTTAAAATATAAAATGAATACTATGTTATGAGTTTAATAACTTATTAAGCTGTTTGATTTATCACTTTTCCTCCACCAAAACTCAAATACATTATCTATAAATTATACATTACTTATTCTTACACCATTAGTGTAAATGTTCAGATAGCTTGTACTTGTATTAAGAATAGATTTATCCAAAATAACTATCCTCAAAATGTGATCTCGGAATTCTTATTCATCCATAAATATGTTGTCAGATATTTTATTATTAATTTATTCAGCTAGTATAATTATGATCTAAAATTATCTCTTCTAATTCTTTGCATCAGTCTTACTATCCATTACGGTTATACACATACGTACTAATTACGTTAATGTTTTAGGGATGAGAAGGATTGCTTTTATAGCAAGTGAACCCTTATTTTCATGGGGGAATAGTGGGAAAACATTTAAGAAAAACCACCCTCATTATTCATTACACTCGACCATGATTTTAACCCTGATCTTTCGGTAATCGACAGGCTTAACTATTTCTAGAGTGACACTTTCAACATGAGGCCACTGATTAAGTTTAGAATTATGTAATCATCAGTACTTTCTATCAGTTTTTTTATTTATTTAGAATCTCCTATTCTTTAGCGCTGAGAATAATTGAATACCTGCTATTAAACATACCATTACCTTTCCAATTATAGCATACAAGCTGGGTGGGTAGGATGGTGGATAATATGTTGAAACCTTTATAAACCTTACTAAGCCAAGCATTTTTGGAACATCAATAGAACATCATGAATAAAAAGTTAAAATATCTGATATTGTGAAAGTTTTTATACATACACAATAACCTGAGCTAGAACCAAAAGCTAGGCCAAACGTATGGTATATTACACGCACGCACACACACACACACACACACACACACACACACACACACACACACACATGTGAAAAGTTTTTTTCCCTCAGTAAATCGTTTGTTATATGGCCCATAGCTGATGAATAATTTAGTACTAAATGACTGGTCCACATAGCATATTGCGGCTTTTGTGGTTCTCTTTTAACATGAATATCGTCCTTTCCAATACCTCCCTCTTATCCCTTCTACGTCGACAAACAGACAAATAGGGCGACCGACATACATACAAAAACCGTGTGTCTATAGTTTATTCACGAAGCTACACATCTTATGATCATTATGAAATATGTCCATACTTTTTAGGAAGTAGATACTGACGAGCACAGCTATGAACAAGTTTAGTATTCTATTTGATTTCGTAGTTGCCTCAGTAGCGGCTGAGAGCGTTTATACGTCTAACCTCATATGGTAAAGCATCCCTCCTAAAAGAATGACTTGAATCACGTTTTCTTTAGTATTTTATGATCCGTAGTGTGGGTTTCTTGCCGAAACATTATAATGCTCATTATCTTAGAACTATTCTGAATCAACCCATCAGATACGTGCAATCAAATTGATTAAATTACTTTGGTAGCAAATACAGAACAAAATCATGGATATTAAAATCGCTATTGTAAATAAATAATAATTAAAAGCTAGAAAACTTTTTCAAGTTAGTAACTTTACCATTGAAGCAGTTATAAAAACTCACAACTGGTTGTATATTGAAGAAACACTTTTGTATAGGCTTATTATTTATATTCTTTAAATTTTTTGGAGGGTCTAGCAATAATTGTTGAAGTTTTTAAGACAAATAAAATCCAACTATAGCCTATTCAATAGTTTCCTGCTTGATAGATTGTCAAGCACTATTCTTAAGAGTCTCTGGTTCAATACCCGTTGTTACTGAAGATACGTAATATTTTTTATACAGAATCATTCTGATACAAAATTAGTAGATATATATGAGCAAGGAGTGGGTACATATTATTTGACCTACTGCCCAATATTGTTAGCATGTGGGTTGTGTACTGTATAATTAGTGGGTTTCATCTTACTTAAAATATCTTGACATAAAAGGGTCATGGTAGACACGTGAAATGTCTGTTGAAATTCCGTAGGAGTAAATATGTTGTTATAACTCCATTAGAAGGAAGGTTAGCTATCGGATATTTAAAAATTATTATAAATAGCTTCCTAAATACTTAAAATCTTGATATAATTTAGTGTCTTAAGAAACTTTATGACATTGCTACCAAAATTTGAAATAAATATTAGTAAATATATTAACTAAATTATCACTTATCTCTAAATACTGCCAAATCTAATATAAATGGGCCTTCTTTTATTTTACTTTTACTTATTAAGATGCAAACATAACTTTAAATATAATAGTACAATATTTCTCTATCATATTCCAATATAAATAATTTAAGTAATAGTAAATAAATAGCAGTTTATTCTCTTCGTGAATATAAAACAATTTATTATGTATATTGCATAACTCACGTATTATGGAGAACCACGTAAACAAATAAACTTTTACATATTATTATGAAATTACTTTATAAATTGCACTTACAAAAATGCGCTACATATCCTTATCTTTAGCTGGTTTTATTCAGTCCACCTTATTACACGCGATCTCTTTCAAGTCCATTCTTATGTTAACCTCTCATTTGAGTCTAGATATTCCCAATTATCGTCCTCTTCTCCTTGGGTTTACGTGTTAATACTCTGAACACAATTCTAGATTCTCTCTTTAACGTTGATTTTCTTGGCCAGTGTAATCTACGAGACAAGATTATCCTTAAAATGTCTTGTGATTAGTACAGGGTATGTAACTCATCATAAAGTAAGCTCTAATCCCCAGTATCTTCATCCTTTTTGGACAAATATCTTACCAAGCATCTTAGTTTCGATTACCATAGATTTATTTTCGTCATGTAAGGTAGTGTGTCACGACCATATAAAACAACCATTATTTTCTTAATTATAATATATACATTTCTTGGCAGCAAGTGAGGTATAAACCATCTACTGAATTAATAATAAAATGTATTTACCAACGATATCTATTTCCTATTTCCCCTCTAATGATGTTATTGCTGCTTAATATTTTATCTTAATATTTAAACTCATAACCTTGTCAGATGACAAACTGTTCCCAGTAATCTCTAAGATATCATCCTCAACCAGTGGTATATATGTGATCATATAATTAGTATTGTCTGAGCTCACATTTAAACCTATTATTTTAGTCCTTATTAACCTAAAGTATAATGTCTACATTTCTAGCAACATATTTCTTACAAAGCAAGATTATCTGCGTATCCTATTAGCTCTATTTTACCGTTTAATGTAAAGACTTTCCTGCTCTCTTGTTTTACCCTTATCTCATAGTCAAATGCTAGATCAAAGAGTAAGGGGTAGATTGCATCTTCTTGTTTCAATCAACTATGTTTTAGAACGTAGTTTATAAGGGACTTTCAACTCGTACATGCCACGCGTATCTGTCAAACATACTCAATTAGCTTGACAACCATTTTGGAAATCCATAATTTAACTAATTATTATTAATTTTTTTTTAACTGGATCAAAGTTTTTTACAAAATCTATATATAATTAATTGATGTATCGTCAAATTGTATTACCACTTTTTCCTTATATTTTCCAAACAGTAAAATCCTAATCCGTTGTTGATATATTTCGTCAAAATCCACACCAATGATCCCCAATTATTTATTAGTAGTATTTTAGTATTTAGCACCGCGTCTTACTACCCGTTCGGGTTATACGCTGTAAGTACTAATTACGCTAATGGATTAGGAATTGGGAAGGTTGGATTAGATGAAGTGAACCCGCATTTGCGTGGAGAGAAAGAGTGGAAAACTATGTAGGAAAACCTCCTCCAGTTCACCCGACCGAGATTCGAACCTCGATCTCCCCGTCCTCAGCAGTTGAGCTCAACACGACTAGCGGGTTAGCCAACTAAGCCACCGAGGTGGGTAATTTTTTATTCTGCATATTACATATGTGTTATTAAAATTGCTTTAGACAAAATATTTTAGTGTGTTGATAGTAGTGTGAGACTTATTATAGTTACTACACTCTGTTTTATCTCCCTTTTCTCAAATGAATATTATAATACATTCATTTCACTACACTTAGAACATATCAGTTTATAAATTTATATTACTAATATTTCCAACATAACCTTAATAACTCTACTGGAATTGAATATATACTTGGAGTTCTATGATAATATACATATGTTAAATAAATTACCCATTAAGAAACATTTAACCAAAAACTAAGTATGAAGTGTTATTTGTCAGGTAAAACTATCCCTTGGTTACAGTTTTAAACAAAATTGTTAAAAAAAATCGAAAAATTTAGAGTAAAAATATCACTCCTCACAAAGCTATATGTACCCTTAATATTAGGGCTAAAGTTAAAATCAATTATATTTGCTAATGTATTGCACTATTATATTAAATAAATATCAAATTTAACCTAATCAATCAAACCATTTCAGATCCGTGACTAGGGACATACAAAGAGATAGAAAGACATAGAGATAGACAGAATTGTAAAATTAACTTTTTATAGTTCGGACACAATAAAAATGTAAAGAATCATCGTATCTCAAGGTCGAGCATTTCCATGATCACGATACTTTATATTCACATGAAAAGGTAAAAACATAAAATGTTAAAATATTTATATTTTCGTACCGTTCACGAGAAACCCGATAGAGCTAGTGGCTGTATAATAAGCTATTACTCCCCTGGTTTGAAAATTTGTCAATCAAGTAGGTCCCAAAGTTGTACTTTTAAACTCTCTTCTTTCCCTCAACAAATATTTTACCAACCATTCAGAGTGAAATTTTTAATTAGTAAAATGCACATTAATTGCCTTTTCACAAACACGTATGAATATTATTTTGTGGGATTATTTTTAATCCTTGTATTTTTAAGCCACGCTAGAAATGATTGTTTTCAAAGTGACCTTCTACTGATAGAAATAAAATGTTCAATGACTAATAAAAAGTAAAAGTAGTACCATAGTGCACATACGCGTCTATAATAGCAAGAAGATGAAAGGCTGTATCCTGGGGCTAACTCCCATAACATGGCCTCCGCCTTTTAAAACAAAGTTAAAGTTACAAACATGTGAAGGAGGGAAAGAGTCGGGGTAGAGGACTGGGGAGCCACTTGGAACTTAAGTTGACCGGAAGTGGTAAAAAGAGGTACATTCACTGTATCTTACATTTCACTTGGAGTGGTTTACAGTTTCCTGCGGTTAAGGCTCTACATGAATTTTAACTTTCCATCCCTCCTTTAGAAAACTCCCCCTCATGCCCCTATTTATACTTTATCCCGACTAAATGCTGTACAAGAAATGTGCTTCTTTAGAAACCACACAGAACTATTTTGTTAATTACAGTTCCTAACAAATCACACATTAGAGATGAAGTCTGTTTTGATGTGAGGAAAGCTGATTATGGATTCAATGCTGGTCTATCATCTAAAGTCGTCTTTTGTTTTAAATCATTCATGTAATATAAACTATCAGTTAAATATTTGTGAAAGTATAAGGAAGCATCCATTTAACTTCCATTTTGTCAAAAAATGTGTTGATAGAACTTATGTTTGCCACTAGAGTTTAGATTGTTTTGTTTTCTATCTTGGGTATTTAACGTGAACTTTATGATAGAACTGACTATATCAGTACATGACATATAAATTAAATTAAATGTAGATCTCAATCGCCACCAATTCATAACTGGGGAAGGTTAAATACTAATAATGTGTAATAAGCCACCCATCGTCAATGCAGCCAGTGGAGATTCGTAAACAAACCTATTTGGCAGTAGCGAAGAAGAAATACCTATAGTTTAAAAGGTAGTTCGACCATCTAAATTTTATTTCACAATTCTAACAAGAGTATAATTATAGACTATACCAAATTTATTGTTTCAATGATTTTAACTGATTACAGTTCACGAGCTATTTTATGCTTTTTGCTTACCATTGTTAAGGTAAAATATTTAATGTATTTGGGGGAAATTTAATATAACTAAAACATGCATATAAGGTGAACATATATAAATACTTGCCATATTAATATTATAAATATTTCAATTAAACTAATGGATTTTTGCAGCGATGGTTGCATGATTATTGCTCTAAAATATATTCTAAAATATTTATTTGCAAAATTTTTATCTAATAAGCTATCATTCGACTTTTTATTTAAAAGTTTCAATCAAAACCTTTATTTTCCCTTCACACCACAGTTATAACTTTAAAACGACCCCTCTCTCAGACCTATATCTATTCGTTGCACCAAATCACTCAAGTAAGAATCGAGTTATTATTTTTAATAAAAGTTAGATATTTTATTTACCGATATACAACTATACACCAATCATGGTTTTCATGGTGATGTAAGCGAAATATTTTGTTTACATAATTATATTCACTCGAACAAATCAGGGTTTCCATGGTGATATAGACAAATAATGAAAAGGTGGAAATTTTTTTGGATAGTCATATTTTTGTTGGAATTTTTTTTCTGACATCCTGGACCTTTAACCTTTAAAATGAGAGCTCTTTTGTCAAAATATTTTCAGTCTTTTCCTTATAATTTATACTACCGGAGATGGGATTATCAAATTATATGTCAGATATAAATATATGATAGAGAGAGAGTGATAAAATGTGATGGTGAAAATGAGAGTGTAAATGTTTGAGTGAGATTTTGTAAGTGTGTGGGTGAGTGTGAGAAAGTGAGTGTGAGGTGTGATAAAGTGAGTGTAAGAAACTGAGAAGGATCTATTGAGAGAGATGTGTTAATGTGAGCGAGTGATAGTGAAAGTATGTGTTGTGTTAGAGAGAGAAATACTGGTATAAAATAGAAAGAAAAAAAGTGTGGGTGTGTGTGTGTGAGAAAGAGAATGTGTGGTATAAAGTGAGAGAGTGTTTGTGAGAGAAATAAAGAAAATATATGATGGAAAATTCGTGATGAAGTGAGAGAGAGTGTGTGTTTGTGTGTGTGTGTATGAGAGTGTAACATTTTGGGAGAGATATTGTGTGAGAGAGAGATAAAATCTTAGGGCATATTATGAAAAGTTTGAGAGAGAAAGTTAGAGAGGTAGAGATTAGTTTAGAGAGAGATAATTAGAATGATAGAGAGAGCTAAAGAGATAGTATTTGAGTTATAAAGTTAGAGAAATTGAGAGTGAGTTTGAGAAAGAGTTTGAGGGAGAAAGAGTGAGTTTAAGAAGGAGAAAGAGTAGGTCTGAGATAGAGAAAGTGATATTGAGATAGGAAGAGTGATATTGAGACAGAGTTAGAGTGATTTAGAGAGAGTTTGAGGTAGAGTTAGTGATGTAGAGATATAGATGTAGTGAGAGTGATTTAGAGAGATTTTGAAAGATAAGGAATTTGAGATAGTGAGATCTTGAAAGAAAGTTTTAGAGAGAGCGTTTGAAAGAGATAGAAAGAGAGCGTTCTTGAAAGGGCGTTAAAGAGATAGGATGTTTGAGAGAGAGAATGATTGAGAGAGAATTAGAAACACAGATCGATCTTAAGAGAAAGAGTATATTTAAGATAATGTGAGAGAAATTGTGCTATATAGAGTGTATGTGATGATATAAATGTGTGAAAAAGAGGGATGAAGGGTTGAGAGAGAATGATAAGATATTACATGAGAGAATGTGTGTTCTAGACTGAGTGTTTGTGGGAGTGGAGAGAGCGTGTGTTCTAGACTGAGTGTTTGTGTGAGTGGAGAGAGCGTGTGTTCTAGACTGAGTGTTTGTGTGAGTGGAGAGAGCGTGTGTTCTAGACTGTGTGTTTGTGAGAGTGGAGAGTGCGTGTGAGAGAGGGTTTGTGTGAGTTTCTGAAAGTGTGTGAGAGCGTGAGAAAGAGTGTCAGATAGAGAGAGATAATGTGAAAATATAAATGTGGTTCACAAACATTACGGTACTTTGAAATATCATTCACTCCAAATCATGTATCAACATGGAAACATAACTGGACTTACTGTATTTGTAAGAATGGGAAAAGATAGATGGGGTGCACAAAATATTAGTAAAATTAAAATATAGATTAATTTATGTATTTGTATTGCTTTACTATTTGATTGCGTATAACCTGAACAGGTAGTAAGACGTGGTGCTAATAATAATAATACTATTTGATAAAATTCACATCAAAACTCATTATTTGAATAAGATGAACAATTAAACCGATTAATATGGAATAAAAAATGAACACCAAAATTCATACATATATAGTTAAAATGACTATTTTAAAACGTAATTCAAGATCATTTTATTGTTTTCGATCTTATAATACATACCAAAACCTATTTAGGCATCATATATATATTTCTCGCGAATATAACAACCTAACCTTTTAATTCTCTTATTATGCTTAATATTAATAATTTAAGTGCGAAACAACAATAACAACATTCCAATAAAAAAATTAATATTCACTCAGTTTAAGCATCTCAATTTAGATTTACTATGACCAGCACCCAAAGAGAAATATTCATTCAAAGAGAGAATTGTATGTGTTCAGAACAACAAATAAAGATTGTTTTATTATTTTTTAACCAAAGATATATATATTATTTAGAGATCTACAGCCATCTAGCCAATAACAGTTTCCATGGTGATTAAACATAAACTGAAAAACTGAAAATTCTCTGTGAAAATCTAGTTTTCGTGGAAAAATACTATTTTTCCCGACATCCTGGACTCCTAACCGTCAAAATAAGTGTTCGTTTGTCAAGACCTGTTCTGTCATTTCCTCGTGTGTTTTTTTATATTACCACAAACAGTCTTATCAAATTTTATATATATTAAATTTACAAAACGCGTTAGTATTTATTATATTATTATTAAGAATAATATTAATATTATAAATGTTTTAGCATGTAAACCTTATATGAATGTATAGTAATACTAAATTTCAGCCACATACATTAATTACTTTACCTTAATAATCGTACGCAAAAAAACACAAAATAACAAGTTTGACCCCTTATAACAAGTGATCTTTAATGGTTCGAAATCATTGAATCATTATTAATTTTATAGCTTAATAATTTATACACTTGTTATAATTCGAATTACCTTGAATATCATCTTATAATGAGTTGGTTAAGGTCACGTTTTTAGACGCTAAGTCTCAACGCTCACACGCATACTTACTTAGAAGCTACGTAAGCCTCTAATTTTTTTTCTCGTTGACGTAACAAGACACGGGTTGTGCGTGTGTAGTGATGGTGTGGAAAGGATCAGAAGAAGGAAGGTAGGGGTGAAGGAAGAGTGGGGAGGGGAGGTTGATTGAGGTGACTTTGCCCTTCGCATCTCTTTGATAAACTCTAAAGCCTCCTAGTACACCACACAACAACATACATACCCTCCATATTTTTCCTTCCCCCAGACCCCACAACTACCCCTATTTCACCCCCACCCCCCTTACGTTGCCTGCCAGAATATCAACTCCATCACAGAAACGTTGCAGCATGCATATTAATTCTGGGTTCGCGCGCATGACTTTAATATTAACCGCACTGCTCCGAAGAACATGGGCTGTTATCCCCTCTCCCTCCTGAATACAAGTAGTTCTACAGCTACCCATCTCTGTGGGAGAACGACTAGGGTCATCGTAATAGAACACACACCCTTACCCCTTCCCTAACCTTAGCACGTCGATAAAACCACACCAATGTTGCTATGTATATCCACAAAAGTAATGTGTATGTCCACATTAAACTCTCTTTGCTTACAAGTCTTATATGGGGTCCTCCCTTTTGATCTTGAAAATATAAATAATTCATAACAGGAGATCATCGTTTTAGGTTGAAACGATGTTTTTTCTTAAGGCCAGAGTTGGGTTAATGGATTACTTGTTAATTTAAAAATAGAGATGAAGGGATTTAGTTTAGGAAACGGAAGGGTTTCCTTTAGGATTATTATCTTTCTCTTTCTATCTCTCTATAAAAAAAATATATATAAAGGAGAGAGAGAGAGAGAGAGGAAGAGAGAGAATAATCTTAAAGGAAGGCTTTCCGTTTACTAAACTAAATACCTTCATCTCCATTTTTAAATTTGATTGCCAAACCCTTTCTTCACCTAGGACAAGACGTGCATTAATCAAAACTTGTGAATGTGGGGAGCACCCGGCCTCCACTGTGGTTCGGATTCCATGTTAAACTGTTGGTACTTCATTTCATCTCACAATCACCCTACTATTAAACATTAGCGTAAGTGCGTATAATAATAGCGGGTAGTAAGACGTGGTGCTAATAGTAATAATCTATTTTTAAATTAACAAATAATCCAGGTATGTATATACATACCTTTATACAAATAAAGGTATATATATATATATATAGAGAGAGAGAGAGAGAGAGAGCGAGAGATAAAGAGAGATAGGATAATTTTATATGTATATATACCTTCCCGAAGTATGTTTAAATAATTATAATGCCGCACCCAGTGTCTGTGACTCTGAATCTTATGAGGCTTGGTCTCATGTTAATTTACACTTGAAAAAGCTTGACGCCACCTTGACGTGAGCTACAGGAATATGAAATAAAATTAAGGAATATATTACTTTTAATCAGAATGACCTTGACGTGACATTAGTAACTCTACCAATGGTCATATCAACCTCACCCCATTACTTCTACCTTAAAAATAATACAAGTTTTATTTTAAACTTTTTTTTTCCCCAACAAGCTCTTATTTTCGATATATTTAAATTGTAAATTTCCAAGTGAATACACGGTAAGTAAGTATGTATGTATTATGACGTAAAAGACCATACCCCTAGTTATTTAATAGCTTTTTAGAAATTTTAAGTGTAAATATTATTCAAACACGAGTGAAATGGAGCTTGGAAAGCTAGCTTAGGATCCTATTTGCCATAACGTTTATTTTATAAAAACAAACATGCCATCTGAACTTTCTAAATATCTAAAAGGCCATGGAGATATGTAAATAAACAACAAGAGATATTATATTGGACACTTACCAGTGTGGGTTAATTTAATCGGTTCAATTTTTATCAACATGGACAATTCTTACAAAGAGTGTTTCATGTATGTAGTTCATTGTTTTTGATGTTTTCAAGCTGGTGCCCCTTGTAGCAATCAGAATAACGATTGTGTGAGATAGAAAATATAGACTAAACAATAAAGGGGGATTTTTGAACGCCATAAGCTAAGAATTTGATTTAATTAAAATAAAACTGTTATATCTTATATTGATTGTATTATATTTTCAGACTGTTTTCACTTTTCCATCAATATTTCCTAAATCTCCATTTAAATATTATCAGTTTAAATCAATATTTTAGGGAAGTATATTTATTTTGGTAAGTTCTCACACTCTTCAACTCCAGTATGTAACTTTAATGAATTGTCCCCAGCAGACATGAGATGGCCCAATTGAAATTTTAAACGAGATCCATTATCTTTGCATCATTTTAAGGTTGTTACAAATCCCCAGTAGTGAATCACAAGAGTAAAAATTATCAAAATGGTGCTAAATTTTAAAGTTAAGGTATCAATGGCCCCTGTAAACCAGATAGAACTAGGACGGTTTGTTTGTGAGAAAAGTTCCCAAATATTAATTACTGTATAGTGAAGATTTTCATATTTAAATAATTTTCTACAATAGTTTTTTCAAGAAAATACCAATTCAATGTGTGAGATATTTCTATTTTTATCTGATATATATACCGCCATATTTCAAGCTATCCGAGAACATCTATTAGTCTGAAATATTCTCCAAAAACCAAACTACCATTATAAAAGTTATTTTTCTATGGTGATATTAACAAGTTTATATTCGTTATCATTTCCCTTTTGTCAACATTTACTGTCATTATCCAGGCTATTGTAATATTTTGTCTTTAAAGTCTCAAAAATATTTTATTTTTTCGATCTTAGTTATTTAAGGTAGATATTTAGGAGCATAATATATTTAGATTTACTTGAAATTAAACTCATTATTTATTTATTTGCATTCAATTTTTTAATACGTTTCTCTTAACATTGATTAGTGAATATGGTTCCAAGATTTAAAATTTAATATAAAAAAAATGAAACATTTTTATATTTTTACATTTAAAGTATATTTATGTTAACTTAAAACAGTAATTATTGGAAATCCACAGGCAGGTTATGTTATTTATTATAAAATGAAACGATGATAAACAAATGATACAAAATATTATTTTTTATTTATTTGATGATTATACTTATATATTTACTGCATTAATATTGAAATATCAATTTAATTGTAGGTAGTGTGTTTCCCCTAAATATTGTTGCTGTCCAAAACTATCAATGTAAGTCACTATGTGACAAGTTGCTATTACATACGGGTAAGTTTAATGGTGTTGTTCTTAACATAAAAATGCCCAATAGTCCAGAGATACTAAGAAATTCGTGCATCTGAGCAATAAGTTTGTTTTAAACCCC
Organism: Timema shepardi; assembly: GCA_902151425.1. Taxonomy (NCBI): domain Eukaryota; kingdom Metazoa; phylum Arthropoda; class Insecta; order Phasmatodea; family Timematidae; genus Timema; species Timema shepardi. The sequence continues at coordinate 112,182 of CABFVX010002160.1, read as the reverse complement.
AGATAATTTCATAACTCGAGCTTATTACTGTATTTTTTTTAGAAACTTTGAGAGTTTCAAGTATATTGCAGGTTGGCAACACGCGTCAGTTATCGCAGTGAAACATGACAGAACCGTGTTATTTATTGACACTTTGTTACATAAGTAGTGAACAAAGAACATTTGATTAAAATTATGAACCACATGCTCACAACCTTTTATTAATTGAAACACATAGGATTACAGCAGTGACTCGAAATAATTCCAGTAGATTTAACGCACATATGCCAATGATAAACCATGTTTGGATACGTTCAACTATTTCTAATTCCATCTCAAAAGCCGCTAGAGCACGTGTGACAAAATCTTTCGCGCTGACCACGACACATCCCACATCCCATTTCAAAAACTAGTGGTTTCAAATTTCTCTGTAAGTATAAGTTCATGAGAGTCAGTTCCGGGGATCGGGCCGGCCACAGCCTGCTACTGGCACGTGATGATTGTGCGGTCGGGTATATATGTTGCCGACCTACCCCTGTAGCTTCTCACACATTTATTGGGAAGAGGTTTCCACCAACAGGTCACTTGCATTACTCAACTACTTGTGTATTACCCCACTACCTCTGAGTTTTACACATGAATGACGAAACACGATATATATAGTAAATAAAAAATATGTACAGATGAATAATGATGAAGTGTAAAGTATTTAATAGGAAAGAGGGAAGAATATTAAAAAGGACATTTATATATTTATTAACTTTAAGCCCAGTTACGTCATTTAATAATAGTACATAAAATAGATATAAAAAAAGTGGTGGGCTATGGCAGATTTAAAATTAATACAATACTTTGGTTCTGAAAATTGAAAAACGACACCTGGACACGGGAATCAAATTCGGGACCTTTGTCTTAGCACACCAATGCTCTAACCACTGAGCTATCCAGGAATTGTCCCGTGCCTAGGGTCATTCTTCACTCATATTTTAAGGCAGAGTCTATGATGGACATACAGATATCGTCAGCTACAAAAGTGTGATTTTATTAAAATCACAAGCTATCAGATAATGCAGCCACCTTCGACTTGGTAATTGGTTTTTTTGCTGCCACATTTACAATTATTATAATTGTAAGGGATTGCATATTTAAAAATCAAATAGCCAAAACTATTATTTTTACTTTCTCTCTGCCTTAAAATATGAGTGAATAATGACCCTGGGCATGGGGTGATTTCTGGATAGCTCAGTAGTTAGAGCATTGGCGTACTAAGACATAGGTCCTGGTTTCGATTTCGATGTCCAGGTGTCATTTTTCAATTTTCAGAATATGATATCTAGATGGAGTAATCGCCACTAAAAAGCATAAATAATAGCTTTGGATATTTTATTCTACAATACTTTGGGCTCAAAACCAAAATTAACATTTAACAAAAACAAAACTTAAACTTAAAATAATAATGATGTGTAAGATTAAGCACGAGACTTTCTCAGGACCTCTGAGTCATATTGGGGGAGAATATATCTTTACTGTACCTAGTCAAGAATAGACTCATCTTGCGTACAACAATACTGGTTTCCAAGGTAAGCATCCCTGGGAACTGCTTGCAGAAGAAACATAGCTAAATATGTGTTTTTATAGCAATACTAACAAGGTGGATAACATTGAATGATGGTGATAATAATATATAAATAAAATACTTTATAACGTATTTGGCTTTGAAAATTTAATAACTTTAGTTTAACATTGATAAATAATTACCCAAATAAAATTGTGTCCTGTCTAACAGACGTCTGCTAAATCATAAAGCTAAAATACAATTCATAGTTTAAATAACAATAGTAGTTTGAGGTATTAATAAATATCTTAAGCCCAGTCTTTGTGGTTAATTATTATTGAAATACTAATAGAAATATTTAAAAAATTTGAGACAACTAATTAATAGATGTCCTTTGTGAGATTAATAGTTAAAATAAAATTATAATAGAACATAAGATCTTGCAGTTTCATCGAAGGAATGATTTTGGCCTAATAATTCTTTCCAAATTCATTGTTTTAAAAAAATGTTAGCTTGAGAAAAAAATGTATATAATTACTACTTTAGAATAAAATTACACCAAGTCTTGAAGTTGTAGTGGAAAAGGTATATAAGAATATAGTATAGCGTCTGCGTAGTGAGCTCAAAGTTGTTTGGAAATTAAAACTTAAAAGCAAAAATTGTTGATATCACCTCAAAATAGGTTTGGGAGGTCATAGTTGAAAGTGTGAGTTGGTCCAAAACTCACTATAAGTCTAACAATCGTCATTGCAGAGGTCTACCATTGGTCTAAAGTTTTCACGTTTCAGGTAGTCATTTTGATGAACACTTGAAAGATTATTTTATGAAATAATGGTTAAAATTTCATTTTTTGTTGCACTGAAAATAATGTCTGCCGTCTTATCTTTATCTCCAAGACGCCAGTCTCTCTTCTTTTTTCCAATTTCCCGCCTCTTGGAATTTCTCGTAGAGTCCTCCAAAATCTCGCGGATTTAAGTTGTAAATTTGAAATATGTATTTATAAATATGGGAAAATAAATTAGAAATAAGGAATATTGAGGGGGGGGGGATTATAATTAAAAAGTTTAATAAAATCTGAATCTTTAACTAAATGGATGCAGAACCTGAAATCTGACAGTTTGACATAAAATCATTGTTTGTAAACAAACTCAATTTCTTATATTTTTTTACCCCACGGGAATTTTAAAATTAAAATGTACGAGATTGTATGGAGTATCTGTATCGTCACATCTCTTGACATCCCCCTCTGCTACAGACCATTTATTTCTTCCTCGTGTAGCGAAGACCATTATGATTCTCATATAATCTCGTAGAGGACGTAAAAAATAAAATTACACATGATCAGTATTGTTTAAAATGTGGACGGAATATTTGTACAAAAACCCGGTAAATTAGTATATTTCTTGTTCTGATAAAAGTATTGTTATTATTATCTGATGTTTCCTTCGACGCAATGTAATATCCGTTGTAAACAATAAGTTTAAAAATGAATAAAACGAGAATTAATTAAATGTATAATGACATCTGGCCGCATGGCGTGCTAGTCGCGTTGAAATAAATAAACACTAAGAATAAATTAGAACTTAATACCAATTTAAATCGACAGAATTACAATTTTTAAAATATATAGATTATATACGCATGTACGTACATATATGCATATTCGTTTTTATGCATATAAGTANGCTTGAAGTAAGTAGTATTGCCTAGGCAATTCTAGTTTTGCCTTAAATCGGGTTTTGATGGTTATATATATATATATATATATATATATATATATAACTCACTGTATATATATATATAGTGAGTTCGGAAACTCGTAGGTCAAACTGCACATTAAGCTTATTTGAACCAAAAGTAATCGAAAACCCCTTTACACTCACATCCGGAAAACTATGTTAATACCATTAAATTGTATTCAAAGTTTCGGCACCGGGAGAACATAGCTATTCAATCTTGCATGTACAACAAGTTGCATAATAGTTAGGTGCGCGGAACTGGACATGTACTAATGACAACACATTTATGTGATGTAGGACCATTAATGATGACCCTCAGAACTCAGTTGCATTTCTATATAGACTGGTTTGTGGTTTACTATTAATTGCGGAATTTTCTGCTGCCGTGATTCAACATGTCAAATTGTGTAGTGCCATGCGACTAGCTCCTATGCAACATTTTGTAGACGCATGCTTGAATAAATGTGCTCTCCAAGCGCTGTATGCCAATACTTTGATCACAAATTTATGTAAGTTTACAGGGATTTTGTATTACTTTCAGTTAAAACAAGCTATATGCTATATGTGCAGATTGGCCTATGATTTACCGAACCCCTGTATATACGTATACATACAGATATGAATATATATATATATATGCGTCTACCTATACGGATATATATAAATACATATACATGTATATATATGTATATATGACGTAATTTTTATAATATGTTGCTTTTTTAAATAAATAATTCATATATAAGAAATATAGAATCAGGTATTTATAAAATAGCTTAAATTAAATCTTAAATTTACATATTTGTGACTTTTTTTAAATAACTTCCAAATCATTATAGTACTATTTCATAGTTTTTGAAATAAATAATATCATAATAATGTTATGGCCCGTATTATAATAATTCTAAAACATGTTTGAGTTTCTTTACAATATGTTATGAAATATTATATATATATGTATATATATTAGTATATAGATACATATATATGTATATATACATATGTATGTATATATATACATATATATGTATGTATATATATACATATATGTATATATACATATGTATGTATGTATATATATACATATGTATGTATGTATATATATACATATGTATGTATGTATATATATACATATGTATGTATGTATATACAATAGTATATATATATTAGTATATAGATCAAATAATTAATTTAAAATTGTTTTTTGATTGGTTGTATAGTCATTTGTAAAGATAGTTCTCCTATTATTTCTAAATTTACATCTTATCGTATGGAATTGTCAGCTCATGTATTATGTAGAAGAAGATGTTAAAGTGAATTTTCTCTATACATTCAAAATTTAAAAAAATATATATAATGTTTATAATCTTTGAATATGAGTAGTTTGTATTATTCACATAAATATATCATGTTACAAAAAGGTGAATATCTTTTAGGTTTTTTTTTAGGAACATATCATTTTAGTTAAATGATATTTTTATATTGATTGAAAGCTTTATCTGGTGTCTATCTAATGTGTTTTATCCTACAAGCAAGGAAAATCTCCAATTTTATTGGAACTTTTAAATAAAGGAATTATAGCAAAATATTTTTGGAAAAAATAAATAAGATTTGGTTTAAGTACAAATACAGGCTAATTTTCTTCACATGGTAATGTCAACAGTTGTTGAATATCTGTCATAACTGCTTAGCGGCGAAAGATGACAAACTTTTTAAATGAAGAGAAAAAGCTGCCACTAAATTACAGAACACCCTTGACAGAAATTCAAGAAATGTTGAGGTCACTATGTGAAAAAAAATTAAGTCTAGATCCATACTGAAGCATCATTTGATATATTTTGATTTAAAAAAAATGTTTTTTTATAAAAACTGCAAAAACACTTACCTATTCTCGCTTCCCCTACATCACAAATTTAAAATGTTTTTAAATTATTTAGTTGAATTATTTAAAATGCATTTTCTGAACCAGCTGATTATATCAACACACGAGAATGTCTATGGGCGAGAGTGAAAGCGACTACCAATATTGCCAGGAAAGGTATTTTCACATACCTTGCAGTATTTTTTAATATGCCACAATCGACATAGAAACGCCAGACTTACTTCCACTCCGAGGAATGTTGCGCAACGGACTTTTATCGCTCAATAAGAATCCGTCAACCACAGCTGGGTTTGAACCCACAAACATCGGGTTTAAAGGAGAACAATTTAACCCCAAGATCACCGGGGTAAACTTAACCGATGTTGACGATTCTAATAGTTGTAGGATAGTTAATGATAGTCAGTCAAATTTGGCAATTTCGCATTTAAATATTTCTTACCCACATCAGTGGTATACTGGCCTCAAGCGTCCCTTTCTAAATAGGGTGGACTGCCAGTGACAAGGAAATCAGGTTTAGAATTTCTGTCTGAAGTAATTAGGATTTTTTCCCTTAATGTTTTCCCACTCCTCATACATTCATATGAAAGTACCTTTTAAAATAATATATTATTAATACCTATTTCATTAGCACTAAAATTTCGATAGGCTAAGTGTCTAGTAGGAAGTGATGTAAAAAATAAATTTTAAAAAGCCACAACGTCTTACTACACATTCGTAATTTTTAATTAATTTTTGAAAGTCACGTCTTAATACCTGTTAAGTTTATACGCACATATACTAATTGCACTAATAGGCTAGGTATGAGGAAGTTTGAATCTAGTGGATGTGTAATCGCATTTTCTTGGAGGAAGAATGGATATTTTTTAAGGAAAATCGCCTTCGTCACACCTTTCAATACACCCAAACGTGATTCTAACCCTGGTCTCCATATCAAAAACAGTTTAGTCTATTTTTAGAGTGACACCTAAGACCATTCAGCCACCAAACAAGGTGTCCAGTATTAGTTTATTTAATTATGCTCATGGGTAGTTGTGGAAATGGTATAATTTTTAGTAGATGGACCAAAACATGTGTGTAGGCTGATAAGGAGGCCATTTAAGAAAAAGCACCCTAAGTTCACTTGAACTAGATTTGAACCCAGACATCCTGATCACCGAAAAACAAGAATAGATAAGTCTGACTATCACTCCACGTTCTATCAATGAATATTGTTTCTTATTAAAGTTATAACATTTAGCGAACCGAAGTATACACAAAACAGTTATTATTTTGAACAACCCTGAGATAGAAAAGCAGTGAAATGAGGTTAAATTTCTCTCTCCATCAGAAAATATATAAATATTTTTAATTTATCAAATGGAAAAATTTCTATAAAATACTGAATCGATTTTAATGAAAGATTTCACAAAATGTAAAAATTGATGAAATCGTGATTTGTTTATTTATACGTGCCGTTTTCAATCAGGATTTGAAGGACGTTTTTATACATCTATAGTGGAGTAATAGAATAAGCTTTACGGAGAGATGTGGGAATGACAACGTGAAATAATTGATCAGAGTCCAATTAAATCTCTCTCACGTGGTTCTCAATTTGTAGGCATCAGTATATACAAGTATATATATATATTTGTATATATATATATATATATATATACACACACAAATATATGTTTATGTTCTGGGCAGTATTGAATATCTTACCCATGGTCTGGTAAGGTGATGTGGCAGGGTGACCACTATATTTTTAATACAAAATTACCTTATGTTTTATTTGTATTTAATAAGAGACTATCACTTTATATACAATATAGAATGAAAGAAAGAAGAATGAAATTTAATTTTTCATAAAACTGATTATTGTGAAGTAATGCCATTGATGTTTAGAACGGGATGATTTGACCTTTATGGGGAAATGTTTTTTATTTTATTTTATCAATGGGTCTTAACTGCCTATTCAAGTTCTACGCATGTATGATAATGACCCTAATGGGGTTTAATAGTATGAACCCCGTTTGGGTTTGGAAGAAGAGTGGGAAACCATTTAGGAAAAACCAAACTCATTAGACCCCTACCGAAACTCCAACCCCGTTCTTCCCTTCATCAGCAGGCCAGTATAACATGATAGTGACGCCTTAAAACCATTCGGCCACTGAATCAGGTATGTAATTATTACGCATTCTTATGTTTCTGGGTGCAAAAAATGGAACAGGGGATATAATATATCTGCTTAACTCAGGGCTCCTAGGTTTTTTTTATAGCTATACCTTCCATACCAAGGCTTATTAGGTAAATCTTGTAGCTAAATGTACCAAATTTTGTCCCGGTATTTTATCCGGTTTTTGAAAAACTACCGTGATATTTTAACATACACAAAGAATGTCCAATTGTTTCCCAGTTCTACCAGTTTTCAAGGTGCATGGCAACATTGTATTATGACAGGTTGTAATCATAAACACATATTTAAATTCAGTAACCTTGCTGTACTCACGTCAGTGAGCACTTAGACCACATTCCAGACTCATCCAATCTTGTTTTACCGTGGTGGGGGTGGTCGTGGTCAAAATATCAACTTGTTTAACGTCATACTTCTCTGGTGAAGCCCCTCATTGTTGAAGCCACTTGCAGTGTATTTTTGTGAAGTGAGATATTGATTATGTTGATGAATCCTTTGGTTGTTGGGTACCACTTTATAATATTGTTTTTGTGAAGTTGGTGAAGGTAGGGGACTTTCGGGGTTTGAGTCTGTTCCGGCTTGTTAATGTCAGTAAGGGCTGGGCTCTCACTGTCTATTTATATATAAAAATTTTCTTTTTTTCAATTTCATATATCATTTATTTATTTTATTTATAAACTTATCCCAATACAGCAGCCCAGTGACAGTTTCTTTATATTCAAACCGTTTTGATTTTTTTTTGAATAGATTAATTTGATGCGGACGGTTCCTGTATAATGCTGTGGGATGACTTTGAAGAGAAGCCGCTTTTTTACGTATATTTCTCGAAGAAAATTGTTCCAGAACCATCCATGAGTTTCTTAAGCTACATCATGGACTATCCTTTGAGAAGCAAAATAATGAGAAGGAAGGGAAAAAAAGAGAGACAAATCATGTCCTTCAGCCTTGTTTCATAAGTGTCTGCAATTGGGGTGGGCTTAACTGCGAACGTTGAAATCTAGTTGTCAACAATAAAAAAAATTAATATTTTTAGTCACCCAACTATGAGAATATTTCCTAGCACATATAGATGCTTTGAGTTTTATTTTTGTAAATATTAATTAATTTAAAATATATGATGAAGTGTGGACAATTTTAATTATGATGATTACCAAATGAAATTATTATTCATTACACTTGGTTTACTGATGGTGGAATATACTAAATGGTTCCCTACTATATTTTCAAGAAAATAGGTGTATAACTACTCTAAATTCAACATTAATTATTTCGTATGGACTATACAAGTAGCACCAGGTGAAAAAAATACTCGCGTGGTAAACAATTAGAACCAAATCCTACATTTTACTTTCTTAATCTTAACACAGGTGTTATTACTGTTCCTATATAAGCGGTATGTAAGAGGAGGCTTAGACAGTACGTGCACCCACATTAACAAGGTTAGACAATGATAATTAATACTATAGTGTGGAAAACTCATCCCTATCATACCCTTAATATTTAAAACTTTCCCTCCTTATTACTGTAAATTCAGTGTATGTGTATGAATGACGCCAGCAATTATTGCGTCTGCGCTGTTTGATTAGTATTGGTATTAATTTTGTTTAAGAACCTCCAAACGGGGACTCTGTTAAGCACTTTAATTATAGTTTATTTTAAGGTACTAGCTATGCACAAATTTCAAAATTCATAAGAATTATAATTGGCCTATTATAATTTATTTTGCTTCAAAATATTTGTTTTAATATGTGTGAATATAAAGAAATGTAAAATATAGGAATAAAAACATCCGCCAACATTGCTAACGCAGTTTGAATACAGATTATATTGGTGAATAAGCTTAGGACTGGATACACAAAGTTGTATTTAAAACTTTTATTTCTTATTAGAAATAGCTTTTAGAAATAAACCTATTCATTTTCTTTCTATATTGTACAGGACTTTCCGATATTCCAGAGTGTTAGATTAAAAATAAACCCCCTAAAGTGCTTGTGTGTAGTTCATTTTATATCCAGCTTGCTTTCTATTGAGTGCAACGCTTGTATGAATGGATCAAGCTACTTGAGTATTCCACGGGCCACTAGAGGAAGAAGTACTTTATTATTTCTCTGTCAAGCGTGAGGAATTTATTCATACTGGCTTTAACTAATCTCATTTTATAAATATATACTAGAAACTTCACTTACCACATCCATCTTAAAATCCGGTGGGGGTTGTGTATATTATATTTGACGGCTGTAGAATACTAAATAATATTTCATTTGATGGTTCTTTTATGTAATGTTTGAAAGAACTCAAAAGTGAGAAGTTAATTTTTATGCACTATAATGCTAGTATAAATTCAACGTTTTGGATTATTTAAACTAGAGAGAATGGCTTAGGATAATTTTTATTTGAGAATTTTTGATTCTTTTAACCCCTTAAATTTAATGGTATTAGATAGATTCTATATTTGCAAAAATATAAGAGAAAACTCTAGGATTCAATTATTATGTAGACCTTAAAAACGAATGAAAACGTTAAGTAAATTTGTAAAAGGAACTATAGCAATAGTCTTGTGTGGTTCGAAGAATAACAAAATCACAAAGTATGGCCACATGGTATTATTAATTTACTAAATGTTTATTCTCTTTGTTTTTTATGACTTAAAAAGATGATAAAATATTATTTTTCAATGGAATCAAGCCTTGATATATTTATTTTAGTTTATTTTAAATATTTTTACTCTAACAAAAATTGTGCCGTTTTAAATATTTAAGCATTTAAATTTGGATTTTATATTCGAAAGAAAATTCATATTGGGATTCAATATTCATATTCAAGAAATACAGAATTCGATTCAAATATAATTATTAATGTAACTTAACTATATCTCACCTGGAGATAAATTGAGAATATTAGAACAAATAAAGGGCTGAAGTAAGGAATATCAAGGCCAATGATCTGACTATCTCTTACTACAGTGGCACCATGACTTCTTTGGTGCTGACTGGCAGATTTGAAATGTTACCAGAAAAAATTATGTATCCCAACTCCTCACCATATGATGTGCAAAAACATTTGTTTAGCAGCTGTCACTTTTGACGGTCAAAATCTAGGTATATACCTAAATGTTGAGTGTCAGAAGTCAGCTGTGAGCTGTCAGTCAGCACCAAAGAAGCCATGGGGCTACTGTAGGTATGCTATGTACTATCCCGGGAGAGCCTAAAGGACAGGATTATTGATTTCATTCTAATGACAAAAAATATTCGCCCCTAGATAATTATCTAAGTTTGGAGGGAAACTTTTTCTTTATCACCACGTCTTACTACCAGTTCAGGTTATACACATATAATTATAGTTACTTTAATACGGTGATATTGTGGAAGGAAGAAATTTAAAGGTAATATACACAAATTTGCGTGGAGAAAAGTTTAGGAAATAATATTCGCAGTAGTCCTGACAAGGATTCAAACCTTGATCTCTCCGTCATCAGCAAGCCAATATACACGAGAGTGACCCATGGGGCTTAGACCATTTGGCCACAGAAGCGGGTAAGGAGATATATTGTAATTAAAATAGGTTTCATATTCTTGGCCCTTATGATGGAGAATATAATGTACTTTTACATGGGAAGCCAAAGTGGAAATAATGTCGCTAGCAGGAGATAGTAAAGGACTGTCTTAACACGTCACCACGTTCAGACATATGATGTCCATTCAGCCTCTCAGAATAGGAGACGTGCCGAATTAATACTATAGGTGTATTGTTGGAAGGTTTAGATGCCCACTGATTGGCCAGAAGGGCAAATCAATTTAGAGGAAGCTAACCCTATAGAGACATTTATTGTTAAGGAACGAAAACTTGAAGAATAGCCCTGGGTGAGTAATAATGATATGAGTGAAAATTATAATTCCACTTCCTTCAAATTGTACAGTCTAATGTTTACTTCTTATCCCCATTCATTGTCTGGTTTCAATAAATATTCTTCAAAAATGATGTGATTCGGCTTAAATACCGGGACACGAAAGGGGTTATTTCAAGGCTAGATGCATCCCACTCAGGCTTAACGGATTACCAAAATGTGCCCCACCATGACTTCATGTGGAAATCATTCATATGTGTCCCTGTAGCTTTGATTAGTCATATTTATAATAATGTATTTATGTTGTACTTACTTCAACAAGGTTCAATAATTAATAACATTTATTAACTGAAATAAATAACTTTGACTCTTCCATTTGCCATTTTGAAATATGACGAACAATCGTAAAATTGTTACCCTAATGATGATCGAACCTTTGGGTCATAACCCAGTTTGCATACCTCGCTTATTAAACGTGCATGATAATTCTTACATTTATTAACGATCAAATTTAACTAATAATTAGATATGAGTAAGATAGTAAGTTGTAAGGCTTGTATAAGGAATAGGATAATAACAATAAGAAATCACATGTATAAAAGTCAACTACCAGTCAACCCGACCAAGATTCGAACCTTGTTCAACCCGTCACTAGTATTTAAAAATATACCTTAGAGCTTCTATCACAGTTGTGGGCAGCTATTTATTAATCAACTTATAAGATCACGTTTTATTTATTTATATATTTGCTTACCTTTAGAAAAAAAAAACTGTCTCTTATAATGAACAAATCCATACTGTTCGGTTTTATTCAAATCATATGCAAATTTTTACATATTATCATTTATTACTCGTCCGTTTTTTACGTTTTTGCGTTAAAAGATGTAAGGTGTAGCTTAGAGCATTATTCTATTATAATTTATGTTTAGAGAATGTATGTATAAGCATTAGCATGGAGGTAAAGTAATACCATATTGAGAAAAATTTTATAGATTACATAATATTATATAAATTATCATGAATATATGTAAATCCTTATATTGGTGTTATATATATGTATAAATTCACAAGGACTTTGCATATATTAAAGATAATATATATATATATATATATATATATATATATATTTTTAAATTAAATTGGCTGGCCAAAAATTAATAAGTGTTACAGAAAATGATTGACAAGCTGGCGGAGAAGGTGTGGCACGGAGAAAGACATTAAAAAATCAAAAGTGATAGGAATTTTACAAAATGAAGAGTCACTGAAAACCAATTTGGAAACCAAGAGTTGGAAAGGATTGAGCAGTTTAAGTATCTGGGAAATCTGCTGGCAAAATATGCCTACTACACTAAATAAATCAGGTCAAGAATATTTATGGCCAAGGAATTTATCACCAAGAAGAGGTTACTGCTGACCGGTGAGTTGAGTTTGGAATTGAGGAAGAAACTGATTAAATTATACATTAAATCCAAATTTCATAACATTGCACTATATTGAGCAGAAATTTATATTCTCAGTAAGAAAGAAAATAAATACTTGGAGATATTTGAAGTATGGGGTCAGAGAAGATTTAAGAAGGTTGGTGAACATAGAACTATTTTAGGTGTGATTCACAGGTACAAAGCAAACTAGATCGGACACACCTAAGGACGATTTGTCTTCTTAACAACATCATAGAAGGCAAGGTAGAAGGAAAGAAGAACTTAGGACTAGATAGGGTTTAAATTAATATGGGATGGCTTGAAGTAGAGAATATCATTATAGGAGCTGAAAGAATCAGAGGACAGATCACATTAACGGTCTAAGTTCACTGACAAAAAAACGGACCTGTTGTAAAACAGAATATATAATAATAGTAAAAATAATAATATTAATAATATTATATATACATATTATATTTAAATATTATATCAATTATATTATATTAATAATATTATATAGAAATATTATATTTTAAATATTATCAATATATCTATATTGATATATAGAGAGAAGGAGATCTAAATATAGCCTAAAGATATAGTGATGGATTCAGATATATTTTTTTACAGGCGAATAGGAATATTACATTAAGTGTAGACCTAGGCCTATATATTTTGGGTTTAATATGAGTAAAATGTTTAATAAATAACACAATATATTATTAGATAAAATTTATGAAGCATACCTATCTGGTTGCCCTAATATTTTGTTATTATTATTATGTGACATACTGTACGTACTATATATATACGGAAATAAAAAAAATACCGTATGGTAAATATATACAACGTTATAAATAACTATACAGGTGTGTACCAAACACAGTCCAAAGAGGACTGTTTTGGAAAATATATTTCACGTAACTGACAAAAACCTGACATTATATTTCCTTTCCCTTCATGGAGCCCAGTATCCGATGTGAGTTCCCTGTAAGCCTTATGATACGGTATAATCGAAATCCCCTTTTATCCATTGTGTAAATCATAAAGAATAGTAGAGTGAAGGGGCAAAGGGAGGTAGGGGAACTACATGCGGGACTGGTTTATTCGGTGACCTGAACTTGTCACGTAAATTATATTCAACTTTATATATTCATAACGATTTTTTTTTATATAGAGATATCCATGTATACAGAAGGAATGTGAAACAATGGGAGGTCTTTGTGAGGCCTCACTCTGTACTTTGAGGGCTCTCTGTGTATGTTCATTCGTACGCAGAGTAGCGAAGTAGCCGGAGAATGTGGAGTATCTGAATGAATTTTATTAAAATCAATGTTCAAGGCATTATGAAGCGTTAGTATCCATTATAGGGAGAAAGGAATTTGTTGAGAGCTATTTGAAGGTCCTTCACCAACAGATAAATAGCTAAACCCCTTAGCATCATAATGAGCATTCCTGGAGATATATGCACAGCTAGCTAACATTTTGAAGCATATTTCTTTAAATTGTTTTTAATGGTGATAGTTACAGGTGATTTGAACTGGTAATTTCGAGGCGAGTGTTTAGATAACCTTTATCTGACTCAGAAGGTTATGTTTCAATATTGAATATAACTATGCAGTGGATGTTTTATATCTACGATTTTGTTGAATTATATCATGGTTCCTTAAATATTATTCCAAAAAGGAGTCCTTTGATTATATTATCAAGTTCTATAAAAAAAACTAGTACACAATGACATTGCCACATTTTACTACGGGTATAAGCTTCATTCTTTTGATTTACACTAACGGGTTAAGTAAGAAGAAAGTAGAATTTAAAGGAAATATATCCAAATTTGCATTGAAGAAGAGTAAGGATTCAGTTGGGAGAAATCACCCTTTTCACACCTTTCTAAGTTTAGAATCGCGACCTACTCGTCATTATAAAACCAGATTAAATGAACATTTTATTAATCCACGTACTAATCGATGTAGTTATTAAAAATAAGCCTATAATTTTGTTTGTTTGTGTGTGTGTGTGTGTGTGTGTGTGTGTGTGTGTAGAAAATAATGGTTTCACACCAAAACTTTATTGGTGATGCCTATATATATTTTTATAATTATCAGTGGATAATTTCAGGGAAACGCACCTCTGTAGCCCCATGGTCTGAGACTATACTAGACTGCCAATGATGAGGATAAATTCCGCTAAATTAAATATTCCTAATCCCTAACACACTAGCGTAATCAGTACATAGAAGTATTACCCAAACTGGTGGTGAGAAATGGGACTAAAATATTAGATAAAATATTGTGGGTGTGCTAAATCTTTATTTATTTTGGGTTTAATGTGTTTACAAAATGGTAAATTGCCGTATTGAATTTGGTTTTGGTATGTGAGTGAAATAATTAAGTTACTGGAACAAACTTGAAATAATTCAAAGGTTTTTCTTACGCAAAAAGAAAGTTATAAATAATATTAATTTATAAAGGAAAATTAAAATTAAAATGAACGATTTTAATATTTTTTAAACATTGTTTTATAGAAACTTATCGTTTTAATGCCCTGTAGCTTTTGCAACGAACATTGACAATTTAGTCTAACATGTTTGCAAAATTCCATATTTAATATAGCAAAAGTTAACATTAAAATCTCTCAGAAAATAGATATTTGCTTTGTTTACTACTTTTCAATACAATTAAATAGGTGCAGGGATAATTAAGCTAACTAAATAATGTAATTGTAAGCATATATTTAAAAAAATTACAGATTATCTTTTATGTTTGAATTGTTTAGGGCTTTTTACAAAACGCGCACAGAATAAAATCTACTTCATAATAAATAATATTAAACTGTTTTATTTTTTAAATCTTAAATTAAAATTCTTTATAAAACAATTAACTACTTAATCAACACTCTTTAAATTTAAAAAAAAATCTACAACTTGACACGGGTATCTAGCCCGGGACCTTTGGTGTAGCACTCCATTCCTCCTACTACTGAGCTACCCAGGAATCGTTCATTATTCAGTCAAATTTCTAAGGCAGAGTCTGTAATGGGCATGTGGAGCGAATTGGCACGGAACTGGAGGAGTCATGTATAGCTAAGTGGTAAATGCTTTGGTGTATTAAGACAAAGGTACCAGGAAGTATTCCCATGACTTGGTGTAGTTTTTTATTTATATATTATTATATTTATATGTGATTATAACGTACTTAACTATAATATTGTTGATATTAATATATTACTAATTAAACAGTAAAACAACTTAGCTCAGTGGGAAGCGTGTCGGTCTACTTGGATTAGGTTACTGGGGTCTATTCCCTCCACGGCTAAAAAATGCATCTTTTTGTTAACTGTTGAGTTACACTTTCACATTGCTAAATTAACATCTTGGGACTTGATGTTGTACCTGTCCTAGTCTTAAATTAGATTATAAGGCATATGAAGCTACAACTAACCTAGCAAGTCTGTAGCAGAAAATATATGGCTTGAATAATAAACTGACCCAGGCCACAGTTTGGAAAAGTATTGGATGTAAAAGTAAAGTAAGCTAATTAAACAAATTTTCAAATTAAACACTATACACTTAAATCTATTAAATTAATACAATATGTGTTTAATTACAGATTTATCTTACCAGTGTAAATGGTATGTTTTAAAATTAAGCTTTAGTTTTTTGAATAGCTTTCTAGGTACACTTTTAAGTACACCTATATACGACTTATATCACTTTAATTTAATGATAGCAACGGGTGATTTTTGCATATCTTAGAGTAAAATCAATAATAGATATACATCAGCCTATTATTAAATTTATATTTTTTTAAATCGGAATTTAAGTTTTGTATTCATTTAAATATTTTTATTGTAATACAACCCATTTATATGTTAACTACAACTTGAACAGAAAAAGGCTTTATTTAGAATGATGAATATTCAAATTCTAATCAAATATTTATCTAGAAACGGTATACAAATTGATACTAAAAACTTGAGACTGCAACAGTAGACTGGAATTTATGTGGCAGGGAGATCGGGGCTCGAACTCCGGTTGAGTGCCTGAGTTTTTTTTCCTAAATGGTCTCTCACTATTTTCAATACAAAAGAACTCTTAACAGGTGGTGAGTAATAAGGACAAAAAAAACGAAACGATAGTTATTAGAATTGAAATAACTAACTCCCATAAACATTTATATACAGGTATATACATCACAACAATCCGCAAAGGCTGGAGAAATATTAGTATGTTATAATGCATACAATATATTGTATGCTTAATTAGTAGAATGGTTAATTAATCTAATCAACATTATTTGATCAAAACGCCAGAGTTATTAAAAGGTAAAATATAAATAGCTATATCATTGGTTTTTAATGTAGTCCTGTTTAGTAATTTGCGTTTATCGAATTTTGAAACAAATATAATTTATTATATGATTTTAATATAAAATTAGAAAACGTGAATGATCAATTAATCACAATTTAAAATAAAACCAATAAATAAAAATTATGCAGTATTATTCTATTATTTAAAATATATTTTATTTATTAATGATACTAAAGATTTAATAAAAAAAGACTTATAATACCACTGTGGTGATTAAGTTGTCACTTTTTATTCACCATTGCAAACCATTTCAATTCTTTAAAAGCAAACCAGCATGATTATAAAATAGATGGGAAGATGGAATTTCTATCGCCTCTATCTTAAAATAGGTATTTAATGAAAAACTCTTATGATTTGTGAAACGAAATAATAGGTATATACATTGCTGTAGAAACATTACACCAAAGATCATAAATAAAATAATATACGCTGTTACTTACTCTATATGGCATTAGGAACTAGGAAAACTGTTATAGAAAAATTTAGAAAAGATATATCACCACCAAAGGGCAAGAAAATAAAATTCATTTTCAAAGGCCTAAATTAACAAGTATATAGTTAATCAATTATTGGTTCCATAGAGATATATTCCAACTAAAAGATTTTTATGTTAATAGTACTACAACTTAACAAAGGTAAGATAATTCTTATCTCAAATTGTTGCGGGGAAATTATGAAAATCGGAAAAATTGGCCCTATGTAAAGTACCCTCAGTAATTTTCATGAGAAAATGAGAATTGCGATCTTGTTTATAGTAATAAACAGTGTCTAGATAATATATATTATAATATTATATATACTAAAATATCATATATTTATTGTATGTATAACATTTAATCAAAATCGTTTCAGCGAACTTCTAGAAACTATTATTTTTCTTTTTTTCCCTTCAGTAAACTACTTTTAAATTTAGACATCTAATTCAGAATAGAACTCAAGGGGACCTTATTAAAACTCCAAGTACCAGGTTTTAACCCAATCTCTAAAACAGTTTCAGCTCCAACCCGATGTACAGACAGATAGATAGACAGCCTTGCGAAAACTTATTTTTTTGTTTCAATGGGTCATGAAACGTCGTCATTTATCAAAAACGTAAGTTAATTTTTTTTAACGATTACAATACTTTCTCTCCAAGGGGTAGAGACAGATTAAAACGTTTTAGTCATAATATAATTGAATGATACAAACAAATCCTCACATATATCTATGTATTTTAGTACCTATGTATAGAAATGAAATATTTTCAGTCTGTATGACAATTTGTAGGTATGTTGTTCAATCACGCCCAAACCACATTACCGATTGCGCTGAAATCCCCCACGGAAATAACATAGATATCTGGTTACATATGTTCTAATTAATTTCAATTTTCTTTAAATTATGTCAAATCAAACTAAATTCAAATTGAAGGACCATTAAATAGAAGGAAAGGCCTCCTTCTAAAAGATACCAACACTATTTGAATAAAATACTTCCTGTATGGTTAAGAATTGAAGTATTTACATACATATAGAGAGAAAAACTTAAATAACCACAATGCTCTGAAAATCTATAATTTTAAAACACGTGTAAGTAGTATTTGGGTTTAAGGAGTGGGGAGCTGCGGATGGAAATTACGAAAACTTAAAAAAAAACGTACTTATTGGTGAGTTAGAAGATTTAAATTTTACTGTAAATGAATGTACTACCATAAGTAACTAAAAAAATTATTAAATATTTCAATTTTAATATTAAAATTCTAAAAGGGTGTTTTGAGTATTATTTCAAACACTAATGCATTAAAAAAAAGTCTAGGTTTAGTAGAAAATTAAAGTGATGTAATAATATAAAAATACCTCCCTCCTCCCCAAGCTAATCATAAAATAATGAAAATTTTAACTCGTAAAACTGGATACAAGAGGTAAATGGATTTAAAATTTTTCAAGCTATTTGAAAAAAAAAAAAAACACTTTTGGTTGTGGTACAAAATTGGAAACTGGCAGGTAATTGTTGATGTCTCTTTAACAGCCTCTTATTTCATTTATGTTCTTTGTTTAATTGTGATACTATGTTTCCAATATATTTTTGTAATAATATTAATAAATTATCTTTACATATTTTATAATCGCTCTTAGGCAAATTCGCGTTTTTTCTATGAATTGCCTTTGTTCGATCACTTGATTTTTAGGCTGATTATTGTTTCGTTTCAAAGACAGTTTTTAAAATATATTGTTTGACATATGGGTATTAGGATTGGCATAGCTATCTTGAAATAGCACTATAATGGATTATATAAAGAGTGCGTTAGGATGTTGAGCAACCTATCTAGTTTTTATATCTGCCTGTCCACGTGAATTATTCAAACACTTCTAAACCTCCTAGAACTATAAAATTTGACATAATGATATGGCTTGAAGTTTGTTCTTTAAAAAAGTCTAAAAACAAAAATTGAATGTGGTGTATTCCAACTAGTTGATCTAATTAGACCAGAAATGTTGAAGATGAATAATTCATTTTTTACTGTAATTTGTTACAGTGTATGTAACCTTTGTTTGTTTTAATTTATTAACAACCAATTAGTTATACTGTGACATTATTATTTCTTTTTTTACTAGCACCCACAACCAAGAATTCAATTATTGTATTTATATAAGCTATTCCTTAATCTTCAAAATAAATTTCAGCTTTTAACACATGTTTAGATTGTATCTCTATTTTGACATTGTGTCAGCCTACTTTTAGCACTTTGTAACAGAATTGGGATCAATAAATGATTAATATTTGGTTATTTTTCCTTGTGGTTAATTTGATATAACCTTTTAAATAATAACAAAGTTGAATTATAGATTTCCTTTAAAAAGAACGGGTTCACCAGCTGGTTGTAAACAAATATGTAACAATGTACTTTAACTATATTTAAATTCTTAAATCCACTCCCCATTATTTATTGGGCATGCTCGATTTATTTAATTTATTCTGCATTAGTATTTAAAAATTTTGGAAAATTGCATATTTTTAGTTATTTATTTTAGTAATCAGCGCGAGTGACCGATTGAAAGAAGAATAGTGTGTTGTTCGAAAACTAATTAACGCAAATTAGGACTTTTGTTTTGTTTGTGAAATTAGCTTACCCCCCCCCCCTTTTACACCCTCCCGCATAGCTCATGTTGAACAAATCTGGTTCCATCGGGAAGAGGGGTGGGTTGGATAAAGATGGTAGACAAACCTCTACACACAATGAAATTGCAGCTAACCAATGTTTGCTTACTAATTACTGACCTCCACTTTGAGGTTTTTTTGATTTCGTATTTCTAATGATCAGATTTTCATTAAACATTGAAACTCAATTAGGGATCATAATGACGAAATAAACTGTTAATAACCATACCACCGTACCCTTGGCTAACCAGACATAAACAGAAATTGGAAATCCACTTTTAATGATGTCAAGTTGTTGTTTTTTCAAACAAATAAACCAAAACGGAAATGTGGATGGTTTGCATTTAATAATTTAAACCATGCATCGTTACTTGGAAATAACGGACAACCAAATTAAGGCGTACTAATAATATTTAATCTCAATTTTAAAAAAAGGTAAATTTTGTTTATTGGTAGACTACTGATTTAAACATTTTATCGTAGGCCATAGGGTTTTAAATCTGTGTTTAGGATAGACCTACTTATTTAAATCAAAATAAGCTCCGCATAAACATATATTACCTCTTTACAAATACCAAAACTATTTTCATATCATAGTATGCTTCTGTTTAATGACTAATTAGAGTGTCAACCCCAAAATTTAGAGACCCTAGTTATATGTAGAGACGATGCCTACCAATAAAACCAATATTGATAAAAAAAAGTTTTAATATCCAAAAAATATCTATCCAAATACTAGTTTTGGGAGGTAGAAATATTTCTCTAGGTTATGTTAATTTGTAAGTTTACTAGTGTATAATTATTGTAAATATACATACTATTACAGTATACTTGAATTCTGATGATGTGTAGATAGAGGTTAAAATCTCGGTCAGGTGTGCTGAGAATGCTTTTACCAAAATTGTTTGTCCCTAACACTCCACATAAAAATAGGTACACAACCTCTAAAAATAGCCTTTCTCATCCCTAAAACAATTAAGTTAATAAGTACATAAATGTAGTCTATAATCCTAACGGGCAATAAAACCTGGTACTAAAAGAAATATACTTATATTTAAACGTATATTCCTTATATATATAATTATATAATGAGATTAAAATACTGTTTTTAAGAATAGCAAATAATTGTAAATGCTATATATTTTGCACACACCATTATAACTATTTTAAATGTAAAGCAAAATGTTTATATGTTTGCACATATATTTATCTACTTTATATGTATGCATATACATTATGTTTATATAAATAAAAGTGTAGGCACAACTATTATATGAATATAGACTTACTTATATAATATTATTTAAATTGAAAAATAAATATAATATTTAGATGTGGCGATAGTCTTAACTTATATACATAATAGCTTTTATATCAATCCATCAATATACATAAACCTTTACACTTATATATATATATATATATATAGTTAGATTTTAAAACATTAAGAATAAAGGACGCTATAGCTCGATATTACTGTTCACCCTACTATATTCGACATAAAAGTATCCTTATTATTTGCACATTTTTCTTCTTTGCTTACACATTCAAGGCGCGTATATCATATGAAATAGAATGAAGCTAGGTTGTATGCAACCACCAACGCATACTTCTTCCCCTCCCACTCCTTAACATTTCTTATCCCCCTTTCTACCCATCAAGTCACGGCTCGCTCAAATGCTGGCGCCGTCGTTCACCACAAATCCACCAAGCAAGCATTTTTAGCTTTTGTTCGCTATTTCTTTGAGACATGCGCTGAATTTTTGTACACTTTTTTTTTTCTGGACTGGAAGTAAGGGATGATGTAGTAGGAGAATAACCTAGAATTTTATCTATAATATTTTTTTAGTTGTGTGTATTCCTACGAAACATCATGTGTAGGACCGTATTCTTCTGTTGTGCATGGCATTTTTGTGGTTTGCATATCATAGTCCAGAAATTCGTGCTACTGAGAATGTGTATACTCGTTTATATGTTTACATTTCACGTTGGTTGCAATGAATATAAAATAATATAATATTATGTGATAATCCAAAATGAGAATGGAAGAAAGCAACGTTATATAAGATGAAAGGTAAAACTTGGGGGATGAATGGTTATAGTTTCGGATATCAACAGTTAAGGAGTAATTTTAGAATGAGACACCTGGACATGAATGTCTGACCTAAGATCTTTGGCCGTATTGTATCATTACTCTACTTATGAACTATCCAGGTTTCATCCCATACTCAGGGTTATTATTCATTCTTAATTTATGGTCCCTGAATGACCCTGAGCAAGAGATGATCCCTAAATAACTCAACGTTAGAATATTGGCAAGCCAAGCCAATGGTGCTGGGTTCAATTCCCCTGTCTAGGTGTTATTTATTTCAGTTCATTCGAATAAAATAACAATGTCAAACCTTATATTCCGTTCGTTTGTGGAGGGGATGCAGAGTACGGAAGAAGAGGCCAGTGTTCTCGCAGTTTTTATAGGAAAACGGTTTATTAGACAAAATAAATATGATATTGGTTCAGTACAAACGTAGAATTTAATTTTCTGCACATTTTGATATCAACACTTGTTGGATATCTGTCATGAGAGAACCAGTATAAATGACAAATCCTTTAAATGAGATAAAAAGTTATCATTTAATTCCCGGACACCTTGACAGATATCCAATAACTGTTGATATCGCCAAATGAAGAAAGTCTAGTTCTGTATTTATATTTATTTCGACCAAAAATGTTTTGATATTAAAACTGTAAAGATACTGGCATTTTCTCTTGCTTACCACATTACCATCTTAAAAATGTCAACCAGTTGGTTTGCATTACACATGAGAGTTTGTAAATGAGCTTTTACTTTAATTCAAATGAGTATATCACGGGCAAGTATTAATACAAGTGTGAAAAGAAAAGATCTCCTTGTGCGTTTTGTTGCCAATTATATTTATATATACCCTTATGATAACTATAATCTATGGACTCAGGTCAGGAATAAAATAAAATTATTAATATCCATATAAGCTATCTACATATTTAAACTAGTGAAATGGGTATTAGGATTGGATAAGTTAATAACAGTTTTAGTCTAGTCGGATTAGAAGAATAAATGACCTTACCTGGAAATAATTAACCTAAAGGGGAGACTTTGCACATGTATAGTTTTACTGCCCATTATTATCATACCAACTCGTTAATGTTGTGCTATGGCCACCATATTGAAAAAGGACAGCCAATATTTGTGTTTACAGCAATATCTCATGAATAGTTAGATATATTGAAATATATTTTAAAGAAAAGTGGAAGTGAATTAAGCTATAGATATTTTTATTTTTCTATCATCTTTGTGTATTTGAAACCGTTACTGAGTTATAGACTAAATATTAAAGGGAAAAAAAATGATTTTCTCCAATACTTGCGGTAAAAGCCATCGACATCATGGTGGGGACAAAGCGTAATTCTTCAAATACACTTTTTTCATTTATTGAGAAGATTTATCCTGATCAACAACAAAACATGTCACCTTGGTTAGATAAAGGTATAAAAATATTAATTATTTTACCTGAAAGCCTTTACTACTCATTATACGCAAATGAAATTAAATACTTATCAACAACAGTTCAAAATGTTTACTTAAATAAGTATTTGCTTTTTATAGAGGTATTAAGGAATTAAAATACAAAATTAATCAATTTGGCAAACAGTGAATTCTACTAAAAATAACTTGATAAACTACTCATCCAACATATTATCATCAAGTTAGGCAACAAATTCAGGTGAATTCTCACACAATAGGCCTTCACACTGACTGCACACTGCTGAGCACAGAAGACCTGCCCATTGATACTCATAAGAATCTCATGAAGTCTTAAATCTATATGAAATAAAAAATGAAGGAGACTTTCCGGTGCTGGAGCCACTGGTTTATTTGGTAACAAACCCTGAATGAGTTTTGGGAAGATACTGTAGTTGTAGGAGGAATTATGGCAAAGTTGAAGTTTGCTTGCAGCTTTTGTTTAGCTGTTTGTCGATGGTAAATATAGTATCTCAGTTCATATAAAGTCTTCTTTTTATATTTTCCATACATGGCTATGATGAACTCCTCAACTGTCTTGTTGATGTCGTCCTTAGTTGAAATTTCTTGATTGAATACAGTAACATTTTCTCATAACTTCTCTTCCCATTCAAATAAATTCAGAAACCTAACTTTTCCTTTTCTACATATACTATATGTTGTGTCACACCCTGACATTGCATGAGAAAATAATAGCACTTCTTTGGTTTGGTGAAGAATCGCGCGTTTCTTTGAGATATTGAAAACACTTTCACCATAATGCCAAATTGAGACCTGGGGAACCAAATGTTTTCAGTGGTAGAAAGTTATGTCAGTTATACTAAAAGGTCGGTATCCTGACCAAACGCAATGATATGCCTATCAGCAGTATGCTTTAGAACCACTCTAGTTATCAGCTACAGCTGTTGATGCATTTCAGTTTTGGCTTTAATGAGATGATTAGTAAGGACATTTATGAGAGCCTTATTATTCTTGACATTAAAGAGAAAATCAGACTTTGTGTGGGTAACGTAAGTATGTTAATTCAAGTTAACTACAGGTGCTTTGGTATGGTAGCGAATATATATATATATATATATGCTCGTGTCCAGAGCTTATAGCTATATATATAGCTTATATATATATAGCTTATATATATATATTCATTACGCTTCTGGATTACATCAGGTGTAGCCTATTTTGTCTAGGGGATGGCCGAATGTACAAATCGTACATCCTTTCCGTGGAGGCCCTTTCCATGTCCCGATGAGATGCGGTTAAGACAATAGTGAGTATGAAGGTGTAGAACCAGTGGAAACACTTAAACCTAGATAACTAATCCCTTGTGAACGTTAGTAAAATAAAGGCTCAATTATTGTTCTTTCAGGTAAAATACCCAAAGTACCAGCCTGGAATCAAACTCAAGATCCCTAGGTTCATAGCCAGCTTTACTAACCCCTTTTCCAAGGGGATGGTTAGTGGTAGCCTTCTATATAAAAAAAAGGAGGTGGCAAAGTTTATTTCTAAAGAGATGGCCAACTTCAAATACTATCCAATAGCTGGGTGTGATGTAGAGGAAATCTTTTAATCGTACAAAATTATTTCAAACGATAACCTGAAATATTTCGATCCTATAAATCCGGATTAATATCTAGTTGCTTATTGAAGTCAAAACTACAACCATTAAGCTGTTGACACATTTAATTTCTTATTATAATTTTAATTGCGAAGTGTGTATTTTATTTGCTGTTCGTATTTCTCTGTTTTTCTCGTATATATTCCATTTTAAGTGCATAATTTAATTTTTTTTCTCATTTTTTCCATGCTTATAAATACGAAGCTTACTTCAAATGTTTCTCATTCATGCTTTGAATAGATCGGAATAATATTACTTGAAATTCCACATTCTTAAATTCTACCCCAGCCGGATAGCTCGGAATGCGTTGTGAGATACGTAACACCCAAACTCAATACTTTTTGTGTGCTTAGCTATACCAGTACTTCTTGCTCGCTATTGAGATTTTTTTTATCTTGCTTATTTGACGAGGGTTGTCAGCTTTCTGCTCTTGAAGAGAGCTGTCTTTAACACAAGCTTTCATAGAGACTGATGGAGGAGGTAAATGAACCTTGCAATTGCCAGGTAAAACCTACCAACTTCCATTCTCTAAAGCTGAAAGTCAAATGTTTTCTTACAGCTCGTGTCCAGAGCTTATAGTTATTTATTCATTTAAACAATTCTGACGAGACTAGGATTTAAAACTCGACTTAGACTGAGGAAGTTTTTACATTTGTGATATTCACGCCTAAGTGAGCTCAATTCCTTTTTGCAGACCTCCTTATAACCAAATATATTTGATCCTATCATTAAATATATAGTCATTATTAATATGTATAGTGGACTAAGAACATAAAATTAGGTATATCTTCAAGTATAGTGACTCGTTAACACATAAAAATGCTGTCATTTGTGCTGTTTTTATCTTCTTAAATAAAATTTCAAATGTTCCAAAGAGAGATAATATAATTGCATAAAATAGTCTTATAAAGATTGCTAAATATTATATTCACTCAAAATAAACATTTGTTTATATATGTTAAAATCAACCCCAATGATTGAAGCATCTTATACATTTAATAAAACTGTGAATTTGTCTGTACGTTTGATTTCGTCTGTTTGTTTGTTTCCAGTAAACTCAAAAAGTAGTCATTGGATCTAGATTGGAATTATTTGTTATACTCCTTTCTTTAACCTTTAACTAGTGAGGTGAAGTTTACAATCACAAGTGGTGAGGTGGGGTCTAGGGGACCCCAGACTTAATTCCTTTGTTATATACGCCCAAATTTTTTTTATAGGTCATTAACCTTTTAATACGTGTTCTTGCAACCCAATACCATAAGAAACTGGTTAAATTTAAAATAATATAAAATTAATAATAAATAATTGACACTAATAAATTTACTTTATATTTAATCTTTCTTCTACAATTTATTTAGTAACAATTGCCAAAACATGAATTATAAAATAATAAATGAATTTTGTGTCAGCTTACTATACCCATGAAAAAGGAAATTATGAATAAAATAGATTAGATTAATATTTTATGAAATATGCTCAATGACATCCAAGCAATAAATTTTTACGAAAGGCAAATTGAGGTTCCTCACAATTTTCTTTTTTTTAATATATACTGGTGTAAAAATGACAAAAATTGAATTAAAAAGAGAAAGCCTACAATATAGAAGAAATAGACATGTAAAGAAAGACAAATGATAAATACAACATATAAATACAATATAAAGAAAGAGAGGGAGAGAGAGAAAAAAAAGCACTCGATGCCTACACACAGTTTTTGCATATGGCATGCGAACATTCTCCACAAATATTTTGGTTGCACTTAACACAAAAATTTGCTGTCTTCCTGTCTTTGTTTCTGGGACAAGTGTAGCATCTCTTCTTCTTCGGTGGGCCCCCGTGTTGAACAGGATCTTCCGGTTTTATTCCTGATATTGCTTGGATTTTTTGACGAAGCTCACGGGGAAGTCTGAGATTTACTGCTCTTCTCTCCAAATGTTCCTTTATCAAAAAACAGCCGAGTTTTTTAATAAAACAAAAACGATTCATTTGACTCCGTTCCCGACTGTCAGAGTACAAAACATAGGCATTATTTGCGCTAATATCTAATAAAGCAAAGAATAATGCCAAAGTCCACCGCCGTGTTCTTCTATTGCAAGAATATATTGCACATTTTTTATCGAGGTTATCAACTCCTCCTTTGAAGGAATTGTAATCAATTATCATTTCCGGTTTACCTGAAACTTCGTCACACTTATCATCGTGATGGCAGGAGCTTAGAAGAATCACAGCCTTATTTTTCTTGGGGACGTAGGACACTAAAGTGGCTGCGTTAGTGAATCCGAATAAGCTGCTTCCAGGTGCTCTCCCCCGATTGGGTAAAAATTCTTTCGGAATTTCGGGTTTATTTTTCCTTAGAGTTCCAAGAACTGTTAGGCCTCTATTTTTTAGTTCATTTAGGAGTTCCATAGACATAAACCAATTGTCACATGTAACATTTCTGTTCGATTTTTCTATGGGTTTTACAAGACGGACAACTGACTGTGTGGGGATAGATAATTTTTTTTCTTCATGTGTTAGGCCAATGCTATCTGAATTTTTTCCTCCATATAAATACGCATTGAAAAGATATGAGTTCCGAGCATCTGTAAGGCATAAAACTTTCAAGCCATACTTTGCCGGCTTATTAGGCATGTACACGCGAAATTTGCATCTTCCGCGAAAGGGGACGAGCATTTCATCGACGCAGGCATTTTGGCTTATGCAATACATCCGCTGGGAATTGAGAAGAAATTCAGCCCACACTTCATTTACAGCTGCAGTTGGATCCTCTTGTTTCCGTGCTTCTCGAGTATTTTTATCATCGAATCTAATACACACCGTCAATATAAAAAATCTTTTCATTGACATGGTGCATCTAAAAATGTCCCTTCCGTGCCCGTCGTCCGAAAAAAGGGAACTCATGCTTTCTCTTCCGGATTTAGATATACTAGAAAGCAAAAGTAGACCTAGATAAGCCCGCATCTCAACCAGGTCTACATTGCGTAAGTCAGTACGGTTCGGGTCTTGGAAATTACTTCTATATGCTTCTAATTGAGTATTTGTGAAATTCACAATTTTTTCTAACATAGTATTGGGCATTAGAAGTTCCCACATCACTAGAGGATTTATATCTCCTGGAGATAGTGCTCTGGCTTCGTTCCGCAATCCTGGTAAATGACTCACTATATTATGGGCAGGTGCCCTACCTCTGTGTCTTGGTTTTTGTTTTCCCCAAACATACGGAATTCTGTTTTTACCTTTCCCTCTGTAAACATCACGAGGCACACTCTCACCATCCTCATCGGTAGATTCACTATCACTCACCTCACTCTGTTCCGAATCAGATTGATGATCACTCAGAACAAAATCTGCATCTCCACCATCATTGTCACTGTCTTCCAAATCAGAAATAGGCAACTCATCACCCAGTGGTCTGTTGAGCTCCTCCAAAATTAATCTAGCAAACTGTGGATCATCACTTCGAAAGATTACCCGTTCGCGCGACATTTATACCAGAATATTAGAAAAAACTATATTTGAAAAAATCCGAACACTAGCAGTGAGGTGGGGTCTGTGGGACCCCAAGACGTCTTTCCTGACCAAACACACGAAGGAAACTGACTGGAAAAGTGAGTTACAGTGAGAGCATGTTGAGACAGGAAATGTCAGGTGGGGACAAGATGTTAGCATGAGGGGAAGGGGATTCACAGAAATTTAAAGGGCTGCTGGGGTCTCCTAGACCCCACCTCACCATTTAAAGGTTAAGAATAAAGAGCAAGCTATACAACATCACGTTATCTCGTCAGCAATCGAGGCAGTGTCGAAAAAGCCAACCTTTTTTGTGGCTACGTTTGCGTTTTAAATTTGTAACAACTCAAATATGTAATATATTATAAATCTTCTTATATAAGTCTCCTTGGCAACGATTGGTTTAGAAATATAAACAATCTATAAATGTCGAATTATTTTATTTCTTTTTATACTTTATCATTAAATCAACTGCAATTCAAAGAGTATTAATTACACAATACATTTCAATATTAAATCCAAGGATTTTGTATTGATTGTTTTATATTTACATTATTGGCAAATTGTGATTCATTATCAAGCAAAACTTACACCTAGAATAAGTTCAAAGTATTTACGTTATTTGATCTTACATTTATATAGTTAAATATAAAGATAGATTAATTTTCTAAATAAAATAGAGAAAAAATTAATCAAAATGGTATATAGAAAACAATATAAAATTTGTGACTATTCAAATGATTAGAAATATATATCAATAAATTATTCTAATTGTAATATTTTGTTTTGTTCGTCCCCTACCATTGTCACAAACAATTAGGTGGAAAAACACTTCAGTTTGAGTGAACTTTGGACATTGTGAACCAAATACTTGATTCCATGGTGGTTCACTATATCCGTATTTGACTGCATAGTGAGATATTTACGCTTTAATCCCCATGACCTTCAGTGTGTGTAATTCCAAAACTAAGAAAAATAAAACGGTGGCACTTTTCGAGTCTAATGTCAAAGACCACGTGTAAACTAGGGAGTGCAGCTTTAAACTCAATTAACGAAGCAATTTTAAATTTTAAATACGTAGCTAGGGAAATCAGGCGTGCACCTTAGTCTCTTTCTTTTTACATCCGTTGTGAGCCTAGCACATTGGATAATGTGACTACCTCTTCAGGTAGCTAAAGAACCAAGAAACATAAAGAGGAAAATGGGCATTAACTACATTTTTTGGAAAAAACCATAGTTTTTGTTACTACACAAATACATATATTGTGAGCTTGAAATATTATACTGCTTGCTTGCTAGTGCTGAAGATACCAAACAAAGGACAGTAAAATCTTAAATGTTGCATTATTATTATTATTATTATTATTAATATTATTTATTAGGAAAATTAGTATATGTGAACCTAGTTTATTTTTTATTTTTACCTTACTAATTATATAAAAATGAAATTACATTTATTTGCTATTCAATTATGCCCAAGACACTATACCAATTGTTATGCTGACATTTTGAATGGCTATAACTTGGACGTCCAGTTAAAATTATGGCTAATTACAAAACACGTCGGAACTTTTGTTTCAAAATAGTGCTAAAAAACACTTATTTTGGACTTTTCCACGGTTTATGCATATTGAGTTTACATTAAATCAACTTTCAAAGGCTCCTAGATATAGGTTTACTAGACAATAAGGGCATCTTGAATAACATTTGTGGATATAGAAAATTTATTTTGAGCCCGTACATAGATCTAACTCATAAACTAAGGAAAGCTTGAATATGGGAAGCAATAATTCATCACCATATAAACAATGTAGGATGTATATTTGTTTGTTTATATATATATATATATATATGTGTGTCTTTGTGTTTGTGGGTATGTGGGTAGTTGCTTTAGCTCCAAACCCAAGTGACCTATAAAGCTTAATTAATCACGCTAATATATACTAATTAAAGGTTGTCTATCTGTTTGTGACTTAAACACGCCCAAACCACTATATACATTTAGGAGACAAACAAATTTTTTTAAATTCCAATAATTTAGTGGGATTATTCTAGATACCCCAATAATTCCTAAATATTTGAAATTTTTAAGGGGGTCTGGGGGAAATAAGTGATTTAGAAATTTCTAAAACGTATGAAAAAACCACTTCTCCCTGAACTTGCTTCGGTCTAAGGCATTATTCTCGCGATATACTATTCACTAGACTACCTATGACAGAGAGATCCGGGTTCTAACTCCAGTCAGGTGTACTGAAGGTGGTTTTTATAAAATGGTTTTCCACTCTAACTTTATGAAAATTCAGGTACACTTCCTATAAATTCAAACTTTCTTATCCTTATCTTATTACCATTAGTATTACATAATATATGTACCTATAAGCTGAACTGTAAGACGTGGTGCTTAATATAAATAAATATTTATCACAGTGGTAGAAGATTTAAATTTTTCAAAGGGGTAAGGTATTATAGCCACCCTAAATACTGTGATTTTTTTTAGAATTGTTGAACAGAAAAGGTATAAAGGGGTGCTCCCCAAAAACTTCATAAAATAATAGAATAGAAAATTTAATTATTTAGATACTAGAAGTCCAGGAAATTTTCTACATTGGTTTCATCGACCGGTTAAAGGCGTTTTCTAAAGTAAAGGGGAAGAAACTGATTGAAATACTTAAGAATATCTTAATCAACTAGAGGGAGAGAAGGCTGATTGCAAACCTCTGCCCGGGACGAGTAGAGTTGAGGCTCAATGAGGGAGAGACCAACAGCGTAGAGATAGAATGAGTAGTGAGGAAGTGATATTGTTTGTCAGCCTGTATGTTCAAATCGTATGGAAAGTGGCTGGTCAGGAAATCCCTGGAGGGAGGTGGTAACATCAGGATAGGAGGTCACGTCATTATCACAATAAAACAAGCAGATGATTTAGTATTGCTTGCCAAAAATAAAGACGAGTTGAAGGGAATGATGGACTAGCTGGTGGGGATAGGGAGACGATATGGCATGTAGATCAACATTGAGAAATAAAGAGCTATGTGGATTTCAAAAAATGAAGAGCCACTTAATATCAAAATAAGATATTATGAGTTGTAAAAAACAAAGATGTTCAAGTACCTGAAATTATGCTGACAAAGATGCTTACCGCATCAAGGAAATTAGATCGAGTATTGTCGTGGTCAAAGACGTTTTCAAAAAGATGTTACTGCTGACCAGCTAGTTCCGTTTGGAGCCGTGGAATACACTGATTAAATGCAACACTTGGTGCAGGTAATACTGGGTAACGTACTAAAATAATGTATTATAATTATTTTTAGCACTGCATCTTACTACTTGATCTTATTATACATATATATGCTAGCTACGCTAATGTGTTAGGGATGTAGAAGGATGAATTTAGAGGAAGTTTAACCTCATTTGCTTGGAGAGATATTAGGAAACCATCAAGAAAATAATCAATCTCGATGCACCCAACCAGGATCCAAATCTCTTTCCCCCAGTTATTGGAAATCCTGTTTATTACGAGAGAAACGCTTTAAATCACTCGACTGTTGAAATGAGAAAGGAAAATCTATCGTATGTTAAAAAATGAAAAGAGTAGGAAGTGAGTGAAAAGTAGGAATTAGTTGTGTAGATTTGCATGAAAATGCGCTATGTTTGCAAAACAAACATTTTCATAGTCTTGATATCAAACAAATCAACTCCCTTCACTTCAAATTCACTTCTTACTCTTTTCATTCTAACATACAGACTTATGTATCATCACAGTCCAATTTTCTTTCAAAGAACCTTTTTTTGAATATATAAACTTTTTTGTGGCCGAATTGACAATAGTTTTACTATAGTATAAGTATGCGACACAATAATTTACGATGGAGCTGCACTAGCACATGTTCTTCCACCCAAAACATCATGGAAATTTGGGGCATACAGTGATACATAATTAAAAAACAGGATTTAGTTGGGATGGTTACTAAAAAGCTTGCCTGAAGAAATTTGTGAGAAAGAGGAGAGGTGTTGGTTTTCGTCGCCAAGTAGCACAAGGAAACATGTTCCAACAAAATTGGAATAGCTTCTGCTGCGATCAGAATAAGACCGAACTTTTCAAGGGCATGCAATTTTGAAGTTTGATTGGATTCACATCATTACAAGGATTGATGGCATCATTCGTTCATATCCATTGGGAAAAACTTTGGTTGACAGAGTCAAATGCAGACAACGGGAAATAAGAAGTTAATTTGCAGTAGCATTCCTGTTATTCAAACATTTTGTAAACATTTAGGCTACTATCTTATTATAATAGTACAGTAAACAGAATATTAAAACCCAAGTCTAGTTTCATTTGACCAGTAATTTCTCAAGAAATATTTTATAAAAGCAGATTTTCTTTGTATTAATGGAAAGATAAAATAATGCTCTTTCTTTTTTATATTAACTATAAGGTAGATAATCTGGTAAATAAAAAGATAGCTAACAATTACATTTGAGAGAAAATATTCGAGAAACCTTAAAGCTTAGATATAAACATATGTTGATAAATTAGTTTCTTCTTAGCAAGAGCTTTCAAACAAAAAACACTTAAATCAGAATATTAGGGGCTGAGATACAATCGAGTTAAGAACACTAAACTGGCGGCCATAAATGGGTGCCATTCTGGTGTCTTGCACGGATTTTCAAGTGAATCCTTATCTGAAAAGGTCTCTATTCACATCACGTACGACTAGAGAAAGTGGCATATTCCATTCAAAAAGTGCAGCTTCTTGGCTTTATTTGCTATGTACCAGATGTACTAACCATCTAACAAATTATTATTATTAGCACCACGTCTTACTACCCGTTCGGGTTATACACACTTACGCTAATGTATAGTGGTAGGGTGATTGTGAGATGAAATGAAGGACCTACAATTTAACGTGAAATCCGAACCACGGTGGAGGCCTGGCATTCCTCAAATTCACAAGATGTCTTGTCAGATGTGAAGGAAGGGTTTTGTAATCAGATAAATCTTTGCCGGGACTGAGGATTGAACCCTGGCCACCAGCGTAGAAGTCTGACACCCTACCCCTAGACCGCCAGGTCACCAACATCTAACAAAAAACTTTTAGAAACCATTTACCTATTTATTAATTTCAGTTTGGCAAGTCTTATAGTCATAATGTAGTGCCTGAAAATCTTTGTGTATTAATATTTTGAAATACTATCCACTGAACATAAAAAACTCAACTTTAACATCTTTTTTTTTTTACAAAATTATAAAAGTAATTAAAGCTCTTATATATAAGCTTTAAAAACTAAGCTTCAGTATTTGAATTTCTTAACCATAAATAAAATCCAATATTGTATTGGCATAATTTATCTCTCAATTTGTATAAACAGCCGTGAGATAAAATGGATAAACTATAAAATAAGACCATATGGAGAAATAATTTTTTAGAATAGTTCAAAGATTTGACATATTAAAGGGTTGTACTAATCATTCATTTTTATGATCTTGAATATTTAACAGGGACATCCTTGAAAATATCACCAGTACCAATAATATTTCGGGGATCTCGGTTATCTTGGGATAAAGCGCTCGAGGGTTAAACCCCAGCAAGTGTTGGCGGATTATTCTTGAGCGATAGCAATCCTATGAAAAACTTATTTTGAGGGGCGTGGGAGGTAGTAGGGGGGTAAATACGTTGGTATCATGTCAATAGTGGCATGTAAAAGAACCATAAATAGTGTGTGGAAATACCTTTCGTGGAAAAATGGGTAGGCCTTTTCGCTCCAATTAAAAGAAATTCTCGTGTGCTGATATAATCAGTCGTTCCAAAAAGGGCAATGGTAAAATGTTCAGTAAAACCTTCAGAAAGCAAGTCATCGTTAATAAGGCATAGGCTTGCAGAAATTTGGTTGGTATCGTTCTTCTGTCATCAAAAGGGATTACACAAGCTTTCTATCTTTTTCCGTATAAAGTTTCTACATTTAGTTAGTTGAGGTTTTTTTCTCCTCCGACCCTTCCAACATTTACCTCAATCTCTCTTCCTACCTCCCCTACTCGGCCAACATAAACCCCCATCCCAGGCACCGGCTGGTACGATTGCATGTACCACGGAAGTCGACACGACTAGCTCGTCATACCAGATGGTGGCCGATTAACATATAAATCAAATCGACACTGCAACTGCCAACAATCCACGTGACAGCCCGGAGGATGACATTTTCTATCCTACTCCTCCCACCCTTCTTACCTTTTGCATGCAAACTTGGAAAATATCCCCGTAAGTCCTCTTCCCCATTCTCTAGCACACCATCGCCCCCAACATTGTGTACGAGCTGCATATTCATCTACGAGCTCGCATCAACAAGTTTTGATACCGAAATCTTAGGTTAGATTTGTCTCGATCAACTTTTTTTTTCCCCTGTGTTTACCTACCCATCCGGGATATACCCATATATGTTAGATATGTGTTACTGTGAATGTGCTGAAATGGTTATCTTGTAAAAGAACCAATGAATGTATATAATCACCGAAAGCGATCGTTTATTTAACCAATAATAGGATTAATCTAAATTCGCCAGTAATTTTATAAATTTCCCAATTCAGTTTGGTAAAAGTGTGAAACATGAATTGTGTTATTGTCATTTACCGATGGGTTTATAAAATATCTAGTATGTGTGAATAAAAATATAGAGAATAAATCCAAACTAACCTAAACTAACCTATGCTAAAATGAATAAGTCTGAGATTGTCTAAACTATCCTAATTTGCCTAAACTAACCTAACCTTACCAAACCTAATCTTTATGTGAATTATTAGCACTTACTGGTGGTTGATGGTAATTTTTAAACTCACCAGTGATTTTGTAAAATATGTGGCAAGTATGTGTAAAATAAATACACTTTTTACATTCCCCAAGTGAAACAGTGGCTTTGTAGAATTACCGGTGACTGTACAAACTCATCAGATTCAACACATTAACAGTATCATATGCATTGAATAGCATTAAGAGTGGATGTACCCGTATTTTCATGGAAGGGTAATGGAAAAAAGTTTAATAAAGCCACACTCTTATTATACCCAACAGGAATTCAAATCCCGACATCTGAATTACCCGCAAACAAGAATAGATTAGCTAGAAACTTAGTACACATACTCACCAATGAATACATCCCATTTGTTGAGTGGTTGGACATGACTTATATTGATATAGAGGTTTCCTAATTTGGGTTTAAATAATATATCATTTGTTTGGAAATGTATCTAATAACAAGGTTATTTAATTTATCGGACGCTCTTGTTGGCCGTTTTATTTTTACTTTCTCGCTATCCAACAGGTAGAGAAAGTATTGTGATCGTCAAAAAAATCTAACTCAAGATTTTGATAAATCTCGACGTTTCATGAACCCCCGAATCCGAAAAAGTTGTTTTTGAATTCCCGTCTGTCTGTCTATACCTCCAGCTAGAGCCTAAACTATTTTACCGATCGGGCTAAAACTTGGTATCTAGGGTTTTCATAGGGTTTCCCAAAGGTGTTTTTGGAATTGGATATCCAACCCTAAAATTAAGGATAGTTTCTGAAATATTGGCAAATATACTAATACAATTTTGTTATCTTTAGTTGTAAAGATATACTACCTTAGTTTTAACTCAATAATTTTCCAATGCCATAGAGTAGTTAAATATAAGTCTCTCAAAAATTTATTTTATTTTTCCTTAAGCCTCTTAGGAAAAATATTTGTAGAACAATTATCTATTTCCTTCATTTTAGACTCAATAGATAATATCTACATTTTTTATTGGTCATAATTTATAATTGAGAAATTTAATAAAAATGCGATGAAATGAGGATGAGCAAGACCTAATAAAATGTTGAAAATTTTAACTGGAAGTCGAAATTTATTACGAAGTTTTGACCATTGTGGACCCAATATTGATCTTTTTATCGGTCCAAACTTACAATCGAGGACATTAATTATCTAAAAATAAAATTATAAAATATAATACCATGGCTCAAAAAAATGTTTTACATAAGGATAGTGCAATTTATTCTTGGGTTTGCTAATGTATATTATTTTGATTCAGCTATTTTATGATTTTTAAGTAAATATTTCCATTTTTAAACAATAGAGCGAGAAAGTCCGTGTGGAGCTACGTACCATTTATTTTGTGCTAATATTAAGTTGACATTGGATCAACAAAGATTGAGTTCAATGTAAACTCAATTTTAGAAATCACCTGCTTCAGTGGTGAAATGGTCTAAGTCATCGCTCTCACATTAAACTTTCCAAAATTACACTCTTTTTCCTGTACATCAACATACACTAGAATAGATTTGTAGTTATCTTCGACAAGTGTATAAAAAAGGAGAAATAATCCTTTTGGTTGAAAGCATGTGAACCAATCATGCACGTGCTGACAAATCCTTATGATTATAAAGCAAATGTTTGATACGAAATACTTAATTATTTCTGTAAAAACGTTACTTTGCTTAATGTGTGCAGTATTGAAAATATTTAGTACCACAAAAATATCAGAAGACAGAAACAATTATTTGTTTTTTGTTTGTTAACTTTACATTAAGCACTTAAGTACCTGTGAAACCATTTTAATGTTCCTTAGAGAAGTGTGAACATTTGCAGTAAGTACTGGAACTAGAACTTTCTTCTTTTTTGAATAACGCTATTTCTTGACGCTGAACTTTTTGATCACTTACGTAACTCGCCATACAACTTATATGCCAAGAAAAACATTGGACACTGGATACCGGATTGTACAGGTCAGTGATCTTTGCAGTTACTTTATCTTTCCGCCTCTCTGCTGCACGTTGTGTAGTAAACAATGACTATACCTTTGGTTGATTCACTAACTGACCTGAGGTACCACAAAACAAACACGCACATTTATAGTGTTTTTTCAATTTTAAATTAAGAAATGGCACTGCCTTTTTTTTATGAGAATACTTATCTAATGAGTAAATAATAAAATAACAAGACCACAATCTCATCGCAATGCAAGTTTACGATTCTGGCGACGTTACAACTGCGCTAACGTCAACGCCAAAGTAAGCAACGAAGTGTAAGTCGAAGTCAAATAGCATGCTCTGATGCTCCCTGAAGGGGAGCACGAGAGAAAGTTTCAACACGTACCGACCAATTGGTCTCACCATGTGGTTCGCAAAAGTTTAAAAACGGGTAGTCACGTTTCGCGAAGTTCTGAAACAAAGAAACATATATTACATATTATTAGTAACATTGGGGGGGTAAGAAATTTGAAAAACCGAATAAAGGTTTTTTAGAGCTACATTTGGAGACACTACTCTATGGGGGGCTGGTTAGAGCCTCCCAAACCACTGTTGTCACATCTCGCTTATCCGAGCAGGGCTTTGGGACTTCGATGGCACCCACCAGGGTCGATGACGTAGTTCCCAATCCCCTGGATAAGAGTATTGGTGGCACTGGGAAGTCTAGCGTAGAAAGACTGCGCTAGTCCCCGGAAGTGGTCCTTGATGGTAGGCATATCCAGGTCGCGATGTAGAGTCTCATTCCGGACATACCATGGTGCGCCCACAATGATCCTCAGACACACGCTCTGGAATGC
Source organism: Timema shepardi (assembly GCA_902151425.1). NCBI lineage: Eukaryota > Metazoa > Arthropoda > Insecta > Phasmatodea > Timematidae > Timema > Timema shepardi. Next base: position 73,824 of record CABFVX010002160.1, on the reverse strand, counting down.
CTGCATCCTCCTCATATACGTGTTTGCCAGGTGGCCCCAAGCGGGACACGCATAGTCAAGGATCGGTCTGAGCAGCTGCTTGTACAGCGTCAGACCGTTCCTTGTTGACAGGGCGCTACGCCTGTTAAGCAGTGGGCCTAGGATTCCCAGCCTTTGCCTCGCCTTGTTGAGTCTCTCGTGGCAGTGTAGTCTCCAAGTCAGTTTGGTGTCCAGCGTAAGTCCCAGGTACTTAGCACTGTCC